>JARHVA010001986.1:1992500-2282500 GCA_037957365.1 Torreya grandis
TTCTTATAGGGTGTTAGTTGATTTAATTATTATAATGATATTTTGAAAATAATCAAAGACATCTAAAGATCAATCATAAGTGATGAGTTTGATGATGATGATAATCAATATGAAAATGACCTTGTTACCACTAAAACTTCAGGAATAGATAAATCTATAGATAAAATATAATACTTCCCATGTGTAAACCTATTTGAAAACCTACTAATCTCTTCCATGTGTAATATGAATATTATGTACTCATCAAACACAAAATTTATAATTGTATATATCTTTGGGCCCACATTAAAAAAATACTA
Source organism: Torreya grandis (assembly GCA_037957365.1). Classification (NCBI taxonomy): domain Eukaryota; kingdom Viridiplantae; phylum Streptophyta; class Pinopsida; order Cupressales; family Taxaceae; genus Torreya; species Torreya grandis. Next base: position 1,992,800 of record JARHVA010001986.1, read on the forward strand.
AAACCTCCTATAATACACCATCACTTAAAAAAAGGAGGTCATTTATGACTAGACAAAGACTAGTGACATATATAAGGTCCTTGAGGACCAAGATATGGACATAAATAAATGGATCAAAAAAGAATATATTGATTCATACATAATGATAAAATTCTAAGAGTGAATAAAAATTATTATTCTATTTTTGAATTACTTGTATGGGGAAAGTAACATGGTTCATGTCAAAATGTTATGGGTTCCCCTCCTCGACATCATCATGAAGTGGAATGAGACCCCATATTTTAGGATAGTCATCACATTAAACATCACTCAATAGGTGAATGGATCTCATGCTATAGGTAATTTATATATGATTCCCTATATAGTGGATGTCATATATACCACCTTATACTTACAATGTTCACTCAGTGGATACCAATGGGTTATATATTGCATATAGTGTTTTACATAATATTCACTCATAAATAATAGAATCATAGCTATGACATATATGATCACTGCTACCCCATAAGTATTGAGGTCAACATACCCCATTTTTTAAAAATTGGGACCTTTGAGATATTTTGAAACTTAACACTAAAATCATGGCTTATTTTAAACATTATTAGAATTTGAAGATCATCGACTTTGATAAAATTGATCTATTGGTTTGTGGTTTTGCTTTAAGGTTACCTAATTTTGCTAAAAATTACACTTTGTATGATAAGTTGTAGGTTTCATGGAGCCTTTATGAATGGGTCATGCTTAGATCCCCATTGTTTATCTTCATTCAGGATTTTACTAGCCTTTGATCTAAAGAATCTCACTATTAGATTCATTCAATGAAACCCTCCTTTCATCAAACCCTAACTTAAACCCCTGGTTCAAATTCAAATATTGGTGGGAACACTTTTGGTGGAAATATTTTCATTTTAAATTTAAGCCCCAATTTTCATGTTAAGGCCTAGTCATGTTTCTTAACACGACTAAACCTTAGCCTAAAAATTATGCCTAGTCCCCTTTATTTTCCCCTTTTAGCCTAAAGTCTTAATTCGAAGGCCTTGTTCATGTTTGTCAACACGAATGAGATGTTAGTCTCAATGCTTTAGCCTAAGTTTTATTTCTAACTGAGTCTTAACTTAAATACCTTGCTTATTTATATATAATAGAATGCACTTCATCATGAGGGGATAATATGATGGATTGAGGAAAACCCAATGAACTTAAGTATTTGGTCTTTTGAACAAATAATGTGTGATCATCTAAATCATGATCAATGATTCATGCCTCATTGGGACTAAGGATCTTATGGAGAGAAGACAAAATTGAAATTTCAAAGGGCTAAAAGAGTCCCATGAAGATGATAAGTTTCATCACCTTGAGGAATTAGATAGGGATCAATGGCCCATGGGTCCTCCCAGGGTTAGCAGGGTCAAATCTTGGGAACCCTATAAAGCTGCCACATAGTACTTCTACATTTGAGGCTTAAAAAACCAATGGCATGCACCCACTTAGATCTTGATCAGATGGCTCTAGCTTCATCATAGATCTTGATTAGATGGAGAGAATTAAATATGACATCCATAGAATAGAATAATTTGATGAGATTAAAATTGATGATTGCACAACCATTATTTAATGTCCATGAAGCCGTTATTAATGTCCATGAGACCATAAATTTTAAACCCACCAAAACTAAAGAAATTAATGACCTTAAATTTGGCATTCTCATAAACATCATTTGACATCCATGAGGTCATCATTGACATCTACAAGGCCATCAAATTTAAGATATTTGAACATTTTACTTAGACAATAGGGGAATGTTTTTTATATCATTTGATGGGTCATTTGATATTATTCTTTAAAACTTAGTATAAAATGTTTTAGCCTAAGTCTTTGGTGTGTTCATTAACATGAAATAGACTTTGCTTAAGAAATTTTAACCTAAGTTAGTTTATATGACCATACATAATTAAAGAGCACACATCTTGTAGGATCACTGGCTCACACTCATTAGGACCAGATGATCCAATGATGTAAAATCATTGATAACTATTCAATAGAGCTTCGAGATCTCATAGGCTCAACATGTGGTAGACATATGTTCAATATATGACTAAGGTAGAGTATAGAGCTTAGAAAGCTCATGGGGATACATAATGGTATAACCACAAGGCACAAAATAAATATGGTGAATGACATGTAAGGGCATAGATCACGATCAATGGATCACATTGATTTTTGGATCTTGATCGAATGGTATGAATCAAAAAGCATGTTTTAAATACCAATAGCTAGTGTTTCAAAGGTGTTTATGAAAAATGCCATGAAAGTGATAAATAGATGCCAAATAAGCACCACACAAGCAGAAAGTGACAAAAATGAATATGTTGTGTGCTCAAAAATGCATATGTATAGAGGTAAGAGTAAAGGATAGTCTAAGATAGATAATAATAGGATCTTGGACATGATATTTAATGTAGGTGAAAGGATCACTAAGGCCAAAAGCATCAAAGATGCCATGGATAGGAATGATAGAAATTTTAATGATCTAGATAACAAGGAATAAGAGTGTCTCTTAAGGATAGTTGTGGATTTGGGACTCATTGATGAGGAACATCAAAAAGCTATGAACGTCCTTCAGTAGTAACAAACAAGTTTCCAAGCATAGGGCCCACCAGCTAGTTATTTAATATTCCACTTTTTTGAAGCATTATAACATCTTGAAAGTGGAATATCATTTTGTAAAGGCATATGATAGTTTTTTAGCATATTTACCTCTAGGTCAATTTAGTTTAGAAAAGCAAAGGTATTCTGGAGTTATAAATAAGGACAGTTGTCCTTATCTTTTGTACATTTTGTATCTTACAACTAACTGGTATACTAAAGGCAATACTACCATTTTATAAAAATGGGGGGATTTTTAGAGACAAAATTACTTTGTAAACTTAAAGCAAACAATACAGGAAAGTAATTTTATAAATATTGTCTAGTATTTGTCTGTGTGTTTTCTATCATAGCTTCTCTCTCATTTACTTGTTCTAATTTCTAGATTTTAATGGTTCTTATGGATTCTTAGTGTGCGCCTTTGATTGTAGAATTTTTAACTTATACCAATGCTAGGTTGACTGAAAGTTATTAGGTTCATTTTGTTTTCTTTTTCTCCTTACATTTGGGCCAATGTTATTTTCTTACAAGATTAAATATCTAAAGTGTGTTTGGTTCTTATTTGCATCTTCTCATACCTTCCTTAGAAGTCTACCTAATGTGTGATGTGATTTGGGATAATCTATTTAACTTCACATGTTATTTTTAAATGCATGCTTGGATGAAATTTAAACTTTGTCATCATGTTTAGAATAAAGATCAACAATATCTCTTTCTACCCTACCCTTCCATTTGCTCTTTTTTTGAATTGGATCACCTTAGTTTAGCTTGTAATTGTAAATATCTATCCTAAATCAATTCTTAATTTAGCTCTTGATCATAATTCACTAATTATTTACATAGTTACTATATATTCTACATAGATTAGTTATTTGGCCATGGTGGTTCCCAACCATCACTTAATATAATTATTGTGAAACAATCACTTGTTCTACCTCTATTCCACCAATAGGTTAAAAAATTACCACAACTTGTAACTCATGCATTGTATTCTTAGGAATTCATAAATGAGAAGTATTTATTAACACTCTGGTCACCTATGGTACACATTTAGGAATCAACATTAAGTATCATGCCATAAATGAGAATCCAATTCTAAGGCTTTCAAATGAAATATAAGATTCATTCCAACCAATTGGGACTTATTGGAACTACAAAGATAATACTATAATCAGAGTGGATAATATTTTATAGGTTCCTATCTTGCTACCATACATAGTCCCAAACCACCTTGTAGAGTAGGAAATGGATTGATAATTAACCAATGGCATCTTGGGTTTCTATATTGGCATAGGACAAAATACATACCTAATGCTCCCCATGGTCATTCTTCACCATGAATACAAGAGTGTAAGGCACTACAAGTAATGTCCCAAAACATAAAATCATACTATTTGTGTAAGGTTGAGGATAGATAGTGGGATCTTGATGGTGTAGTACATGCTTATGTGGAGAAATATGAATAATTCCTCAACACCACATATCACCATGAGGTTAACCTAATGGATGAAATCTGCCTCAACCTTGTATATGATGTAGAGGTGATTTCATTGCTAGAAGAATTTTCCCATTAGAGGGTCTAGGCAAAAGCTCAACCTATGATTGAATAAAGGTTATATCCTCCACATCTATATCTAGTAAAACCAACCCTCTACAAAAAGATCCCAAAAGGCATGTTATTGAAAGCTCAATATATAGATATATGAGAAGTCATAAAATACTTGACCATATAATTTTTTTATCACCTCTAATCCCTGCCCCTATTTATATCTCATATTATAGATATCATAGTTAATATTGATCTATCTAGGGTTATTATAGATATATATCTATATGGGATCATGAATGACCCTTACACACATATATGTATGTATATGTATATATATACACACAAACATACATACATACATACACACACACATATGTATGTATGTATATGTATGTATACATGGAAAACCACTCATCCCCTCCATAGATATGGGAGATAGAGATCTGGGGAGGATGAGGTATGAGTGTCTATATAGTCTACACTCAATAATTTAAAATAATAACCTTTCCACCTATATAACTATCCATGGTATATAGTTTAATTGGCACCTGGGGGGAAACTCACATTAATAGTTTGATTTATCTCTTATACACACACACACACACACATACATATACATACACATGCACACACATATACACACACACACACACACACACACACATATATATATATGTATGTATGTATACATATACATATACATATATGTACATATATATATATGTACATGTATATATATATATATATGTATATATATATACATATATATACATATACATATATGTATATATATACATATATATACATATACATATATATATACATACATATATATATATATATATATACATACATACATACATACATACATACATACATATATATATATATATATATATATATATATATAGGGTGAAAATGACATATATATATAGGGTGAAAATGACACTTATATATTCTATAGATATAGCTAACTAAGTTGCCTTCTAGAGATTCTAAAGAGACTCTCTTGATAAATCCTATAATGATAATCAGCTTCATCCATTACTCCACCAACAATGACATATATTCCTCATACACTTGTTCCCTAGGTAAGATATCCCCACACTTCTTGGTCCCTCCACTTTAAAATTAGTTTAGAGTTTAGTATAATTAGGGATTATCCTTTAGCTTCCCTCTAGTTTCTTCCTCAATTGTTGGTGTTTTATAACCACCCTTTTCAACTACTCTAGGTTTCCCCATTCTATCACAACACACCCCTATCATTTTTCAATTTATCCTATGGTGACAATCTCTCAATTTACTTCCTTTCCTTGGGCTTTGACCATGTTTGGTTTCCTTAGTGACCAATTCCTCCTAATCATCCCATAACCCAATTATGGCCTTTTTCAACCCCACTAACATGGTCTCTACTATTAGTAACTCTTAGAACATTCCCATAGGTTAGATAAAATCCTTATAGAGCCCAAATATCAATTTATATTTCATTCTAATTGGCCCTTATAGTTACAATTTCCCTAAAAACATTAGTGGATCTTGTAATAGTGGTTCCTTCTAGTATTACAACTACTCCAACGACTCCTATTACTACAAGTGACCCTACCCCATCTTATCCAAATGTTCTTTAAACATCTTAAATTTTTTTAGTAGTCACAAATATCCCACAATATCCATCTAAGATAGCTTCAAATATAATAGCAACAACATGGGTAGACACAAAGAAGAGGCCAACTAAAATACAAAGGTTGATCATGTCTAGGTCATATGTGCATCCTCTAATTACATTTGTATCTCCTTATCAGTCACACTTATAAATCAAATTATGATATCAAGTATTTGTATTTAATCAACTAATACCATCCTTCATGTTTAAAATATAACTCCCAAGCACAATTGGTCCCCATGTCTTCATGACCTAAAACTGATTGTAGCCTCACCTACTCTCTTAGGATTCCTTTTTGGTAATTCCTCCCTCCACTCCAATGCCACATCCTTCATCCTTAATTCCATTTCACCTTGATTCATAAATCCTCCAACCATGCCTCCACCTTACACTTTAGTCTCCATCATAATTTTTACCTCTTCTTATGCTACCTTGGGGACCATTATCAAGTAAGTATGGATGGGTCAAATTAAAGCTTCAAGTCCATAGAGGATAAAAATGGTCTATCATGGGAACACAAATATCAAGATGTATTTAGATATGTACTCATGATATATAAAGAGGGTGATGACATATAACGTCACACATGATGGAGATCTTATTGTCTAGAGAATAGAGTAGGTATTCTTCTCCATCACAAGAGTGAGAACTGCCACAAGAGAATAAAATATAGTAGAAGGCCTAGTCTATATGTTATGGGACACTAATTAACTCACTAATAAATTAATGGAAGATCAAAAAGATCAAGTTAGAACCATTGTGTCCCTCATGAATAGCTTGTTCCCTATAGGTTTGATTGCTAAGGTTGAGGTTGCCCTTGTGTAATTATTTGAAACCCTTAGATAAGTGACTAGACCTATTTTAAGATTAATGTAATTTTCAAAAGAGAGAAACAATAGTTAAATGAAAATTTTAATGTATACAAAAAATTCAATAATATGGTGTCAATCATCAACATAGTAATGTTCATGAAGCTCAAAATCATGTGTCTCATGGCCCCAAAGCTTTATCAAACATTTATAGGGAACATGAGGACCACATTGGAATATTAACTCAGGGATATACAAGCCACCATAAATCCCTTGGTGATAATCAAATACAAAATACACACTTATTTCAAGGAGTTTAGAATCACATACCCCTTCCACCTAGATTCCACCTTACTTGACCTTGATAATTTTAGGGTCCATTTGGATCACTTCAAGGTGGAAATTAATAAGAAGGTGGTAAAATACAATAAATATAAGTCCCAATCCATCTTATAACTTTATACATAGTCAACCACAAGAATCAACTAGGTCAATGAGGTAAAATTCTCATTGTAAGCTCCTCTCAAGGTTCATGATAATATTTTTATTTGGGCAAAGGTACTTTTCTAGGATCCACCTATCAACCTACCAAAGCTTGATTAGGTAGCTAACTTGATAGAGCAAACACTAGTATCACATTAGGATGATCCAAAGTATCTCGATATTTGTAACCCATTAAGCTCAAAGTGAAGATCCTTATGGTCTAAACAAAGGGGTGTGTTATCAAAAATATGGGTTGTATTTCTCTCTTCTTTATCTTTTCTAAGAACATCATGGGAATGATTGGTTTTGTAACTATTTTGGGCCATGATGGCCAAGATGGGGATCTCATTATATTTATAGGTGGTCCCCATCTCATTTCTTATATATTATACTTTAAATCTCTTTGTAAGGTCAAAATATTATATATATAAAACACTTTGACTAATACAGGTTCTATTTAGTTCATTATGTTGTCTTTCCTTTAAATTTGCTTTAATATTCTATGGTAAAGAGATAAATAATGTTTAAAGTTTTAAAATAAATTGTGTAGTGTATGCATAATTATGATGTGTTGTTTACTATTCTAATTAGATTCTATAGTTATTTCTATTTTATTTAAATCACCATAGGCCTATGTGTCATTAACAAAAAAATATTTATGTACACATTTTAAAAAAAGATTATAGGATTTGGGAAGACTTTATCAACTTATATATGTCTTTCTGTGTGACCAAAGTTATAGAATATGTGAAATTTGGCATACATTGGTATAATTTTAGATGGATGCATGTGGATATGAATCCTTAGTGTATTCTCAAAATTTCCCAAAAAACTCCCTTTTATGCCCTGCCCTTACTCACCTTTTGATGTCTATTTTTTATTTTCATTCATCCCCTTTATTTAAAAACTATGAAGTGAAGTTGTTGAAGGAATGAACCTATTGAATTAGATAAACTAGTGTGAATAAGTTATGTGTTAGTGGGAAACATGAATTAAACCTCCATTAGTATAACTAAATCTCTTGGAGATGTATTTAAATAAATCTATTTCATGGAGCCCAATACCTAAAAATAATTCCTTGAATTATTTTAGATTCAATCCTAAAATGAGCATATGAATGCACCCCAATTGTATCCCAAAATTTCTCAATGCACTTAACAAAATATGTGTATTTCAGTGCAAAAATTATGGGGTTAAACAAGTTAATATTCATATTTAAATAACTAGTCACACTATTATAATCACATATAATTGAATCTAATCTATTATTAAACTAAAAAAAACATAATATATGGCTACAACACAAAAAATAAAAAAATGATATACAAACATTATTTTTTTGAACACATTACGAAACAAAACATAGTGTAATTATGGAAAAATAATATCTCTCTTATTTATTATACATGTGTGTGTGTGTGTGTGTGTGTGTGTGTGTGTGTGTGTGTGTGTGTGTGTGTGTGTGTGTGTGTGTGTGTGTGTGTGTGTGTGTGCGCATTCATGCGTGCGTGTGTGTGTGTGTGTGTGTGTGTGTGTGTGTGTGTGTGTGTGTGTGTGTGTGTGTGTGTGTGTGTGTGTGTGTGTGTGTGTGTGTGTGTGTGTGTGTGTGTGTGTGTGTGTGTGTGTGTGTGTGTGTGTGTGTGTGTGTGTGTGTGTGTGTGTGTGTGTGTGTGTGTGTGTGTGTGTGTGTGTGTGTGTTGTTTTGCCATCTATCCATCAGAATATTTCACCCCTATCACTACCTCATTCATCATATGGTATTATCTATAGACATATAAAAATGCATCATCAATACATGTAGATAGGGGATAAAATATAAACTATTAGAAAAATAAATATATAAATGCAATTAACTATATAAAAATAAAGAAAAAATTCCAAGATACTAAAAACTAATTAGATATAAGTAACTCATTACATAATTACAATTTAGTTTAGAATAATGATTGTAACCTAGAAAATAAAAAGTGAAGCTTATTAATATGGTGTTATATGTAAATTATTCAAGTTATACAAATTGGGATATGAAACTATATGTAGTCTCTCTCTTTTTAAAAGTTATTTAAATGATTTATTTATTAAATATGAACCATTATATTCATTATTCGGGAATTTGGTTACCTAATGTGTAGGAATCATTTTTTTTATTTATATAAAGTTTAAAATCCCAATATGGTATATGAATAGAAAAGTGTTGAGGGATATATATATATATATATATATATATATATATATATATATATATATATATATATATATATATATATAGAGAGAGAGAGAGAGAGAGAGAGAGAGAGGACTAAATATTATCAACATTGTATGAGTATATTAGACATTAAATCTTACATTGTGAAATAAAATCAACAAAGGTACTCACATAGAAATTATATTGATGTAGAGGAGCATATGTGGAAGGCATAAATTTTAACCTATAATTCCATTTGATAACTTTTATTAACAAAAAAAAATTTCAAGAGCAACATGTATTTGTAAGCCACACTAGTTACTTACTACAACTTTGGAGATATTTTAAAGCCCAAATGGGATCATTTGAAGTCAAATAATTTTATTTAATGTTTATTAACACTTTTATATAAATTAAAAAATTTATTTTTATTAATTTTTGAATTAAATAATATTTACATGTCACCCTTAGTACTTTTATATATGTAATGGAAAAGGGGGTTGTTTTGTAGACCCATTCTATCTTACATGTAAAATTAAAAAAAACAACACGTTCAACAATTTTCTAAAGTGAGAAAGTTCAATTAGCAATAGGATTAGGTTTTATTAAAACATTTTCTAATCATAAATTGGATCTTCGAGTCATATTTTATTATATATGGTTAATAATATATAAATAATAATGCATAAGGGTGATGATCAAATCTACAATAGATAAATTTGATGCTAAACTCAGACATACACTAAATTTCTTAAATTGAACTAGGATTAAAATAGTAAGTATAATTAAGATAGATATTAAATAACAAATAATTAATATACTTAGCTTATTATCATGAAAATGTTATTCTAAATCTAGAACAAACAAAGATTAAAATACAATATGATTCTAGAATAGTCATTAGATTTTGGATTTAATGATTATTATGTTACAGATACTAACATTATCCTAGGATGGTTGAATTAACACTATTTTTTAAACTCAGTGAAAGTATCTATATGAAATACCTACTAAAAAAGGATGTGAACACTTGGATGATTCTAGGTTTGCTTTACCTTCACTCTAGTGCATTCATATCTAAGTCATGGACCCTTTCTCCTCATGATTTTATAAAACCCTAATTCTCCATTTTCATGGTGACCTTGGGGAAAAATAGGTTAGTGGGCATATGATGTCAATCTGATTGCAAATACCCGTCCATCAATGAGTTTTTCCTAAATATCTAATGCTATTTATAAGGCATTTTATTGATGTATTTCTCCCTTATGTGTTGTCTTGTGTGTGAATCATTCAATATGTGCAAAGAAACTACAATAGTGACATAGATTGTAACTTGGCAAATCAAGGTTTTGGGCTAACCATTTAGTACTTTATACCCATGTATGTGATGTTATAATGACTGATATGAGAATATGATAAAATAAGAAATCATTTCTTTATTGTGTGATTGATTGAATGCTTTTAATAGGTTGCTTTAGTCTAATTCAATGAGGAATAAATGAGGGTTGATCTTGTATTTATATCAATCCATTTGGGGAAGTTAATTTCATTAAATCACTTAGTTTGACCATTAGGATACATTTAATTTTTAAATTAGATGACCTTAGGGCATTGGAAACTTACATTGTGTTAGGACACTAGCATTGACATAGGTGTTTGTACCGAATGTTAGTGTCTAAGGAATGGAAAATCAGGTATTGATTTATATCTATAGAGGTAGAAGATTAGTGGGTTTTTGCATTCTAGGAAAGATATAAGGTTTGGGTAATCAACATAATACCATTCATACTAAGAGATATGACAATGGTGAAAAATATAAAAGAGATGTAAGACTTAAAAAAGTGAGAAAGGTCCATAACTGAGGGGAATAGTTAAGGTCTGAGTTTGCCAAGTGTAAAAGACAAAGGTACTATATAATCCATAAAATAGTGTCTACAAACATCATGATATTAGTTCTCTAATACTCTATCTTAAATTTATGAATGAAAAAAATATCCATGTATTATTTTAGAAGATAAATGAATAATTAATTTTGTTTTTTTTTATTATTTAGAAATTATATCTTATATATAATATATATATATATATATATATATTTATAATTTTTGGGAACCTAGCCACATCAAATATTTATAAAAAAGATATATGGGGTACCTAGAAGTGATCATGTTAATGAATTTTAGGTCCCTGGTTTTCTATAATTATCTTGGAAAATGTAGTCCCTAATTTGGCAGAAATTATGACTTAACACTCAACTAAAATATTTGAAGGAGATAAGAGAGGTCATAGTTTTTATATGATGTGTTATTTAGTAGATGAAACTTGTGTGATAACAAAATTTAATCATCTAAACTTCCCATAGTGGATACATAATAATTCCAAATTTGCAAGACATTTATTTTATTCATAGTTATATTGTTATAATTATTACCATCACATGGTTTAAATTTGCAATGTGTTTTACACTATGGTTTAAAAATCCCTCAATGAGGGGGGAATGCCTCACCTATTGAAATATATTGAGAAAAATTATCAAATATAATGGATCATAGTAATATTTTTCAAATTATACCACACTAAGAGTAGAGGGATTCATAAGTGCACTTAATATTTTTTCTTGTATGTATTAAATAGGCTCAAATATTTAGAATTGGTGTGGAAATATTGTATTGGTGAAAGTGGATTTCTTAGAAATAAATAAATTGGATCCATATACACATATTTCATTAGATATGGTAAATATGACATGGAATTAAAATCCCAAGTTGTATACATTTGGTAAACATATGGATAATTTCAATAAATTTGTAAAAGATGTATATAGGACTTGTGACCTAAAGAGAAATGTTTATAAATAGCTAGATTAGTATAAAGGAAAGATAAATTCAGAGTACTATAAAATGGGTTTGATTCTTATTTGTAATATATTAACTTAGATAATTATCAAGAGGTTGTTGACAAGTTCAAAAGTATGTGTCTCATTTATTCATTACTTCCCTAATCCCTTACTTAGAATTAATATAATAAATAACATGAAATAATTGAATAATATTGATAGGATGAAGAGGAAATAAAAAACATAATTAGATGAATCATCTCAAGGGTCACCTACCACTAGCCCAAATATGATGAATAATTTGATTGTATGACCACTAGTATGGGAAACACCACCAAACACATTGGGGACTATAGAGATAAAGGTAACAGTAGATATTTTTACTTATCATATTTTATATCTAATTACATATGTGTTGACTAACTCAAGTATGGTGAATACCTCTCCTTCCATGGAGTTTTCCATACCGCTTAGTTTTATAGCCCTTATATTACCTTATATTGAGTCAAGTTTGGAATTCACTTCACTATTATATTAATTATCTATGCCACCAATTGATTCGAATTAATTTATTTCATTTTTTGAGAAAATTATTGTAAGTGATTATTGTTTCATTTTTTCAAATATTTTGATTGGAATAAAATTTTCATTAATCCTTGTTCTAGTGTTAAGGTAGAAATAAGTGTCTTATATATTCAAAATGGTCATAAATCTATGGTAATGAGTTTAGAGATTGATACTAATGTGGATGTAATTGAATTTACTATGGGTGATGTTGATATTAATAATAAGGTTAGTAGTATTAGTGTTTCTAGTAGCGTAAATGTAAAATTTTACACTATTTATCATGTTTATTTGGTTCCAAGTATTTTTTGTGATTTTTTTTATGTTTAAAATCTTACCGATGTCTTAAGTGTTTATAAGGATAAAAAACATGTTGATATGTAATTTTAATAAAATAATATTATATATCCAATATTTAAAGTTTACTTAACATTCCAAGTAGTTAATCCCCTAGTGGATCTAAGAATAGAAATTAGGAAAATGTGTCAAATGGTTAGTAGATCTACTCAATTTCCCTTTTTTTATATTTTAATGGGGTGGGGATTGAGTGATAAATTGATTATTTTATTGGACCAGGACTAATGGGGTTCAAACCCATAACTTATGTCTTGACAGGGCATTACTCTAACCAATTGAACTATAGTCCCAACTAGGTACATTTGACTTAATAATTAGTTCCTTTACCTAGGTGGGTTAAATTAAACTTAGATGTTTCTTATATAGTTAATCTAAGTTTTTATAGTGGTGGAGGAGTTCTAAAGGATGTGAATGGTCAAGTAATAGGTGCTTATGAAGGTAGTATGGTTATCAAATGAATCATTCGGTAGAAGCTCTTACTACATTATGGATGATACAAATGGCCAAGAATCTTGATATTAATAATTTCATTATAGAGGGAGACTCTTTGAACATAGTAAATCATATTTACAAGGTAAATAAGGCTTGTTAGAGTATTAAACATATCATTGAATAAATTATGAGTATAGTAACCTCATTCCATTTTATTAGTTTGTTAACCATGATCATTGATGTTAGGTTATCATTGATGTTAAAGAGAGAATGTGGTGCTAATGCAATAATAACAAAGTGATTAGATTCATGGTCTCGAGAATTATTTGACTTAGTGAAGCAATTGATGGATGTTATTGAAGATATGGACATGTTGCATAGATTCTATGGTATGTTATGAGTACTTAGAGTACTTATGGAAGTGAATGGAATTCATCATAATAGTCATATAAAGGTCTAAGCTCAAGTAGTCATCAGATAGATAAATCTGAGTTAGTAGATTAATGACATCATATTTCACACATGTGAAGGTTTCAAGAGTATTTTTATACATGGATGAATTCCCTTATATGAGGAGATCATATGGTTTAAATTTTAGGTTTTGATATAGAACACAATAAAAGTTATTAAGGTAAAAATTTGGCTTCTCAGATAGAGTTTACCAAGTTCCCATACTTAGCCAAATTTGTGATATCAAAGGTATATGGATAAATTTAATCAAACCATAGATCTAATGGATAGAATTTAATCTAACTAGATAAGGATCCAATATAATGGTTCAAATTCAACTTATCAAGATTGTACATGTTAGTGACATGTGTCTTAATCTCATTGATTCAATAGAAAATCAATAGTTTGTGTGTGTTAGTAAAAATAAATATTGATAGTGTAGGTCAAGCCAAAGATTCAAGTGTTTATAAGGCATGCAGATCTGCCAAGTGACATAATCATGGGAGCTCAGATCGAAGCTCAATGGTTCATATTGTAAGATAAAGACTAAGATACTTATGAGAAGATCAATGGTGTGTATTTGTTTAAATTTTTTAGGGAGCACAAGATGAGGTCAACATGCCTAATGTTTAACATTTTCTTAGTGACCGTTGGAATTTGAATATTCAAAGTAATGAGGGAAAACTAGTCTATATTTTTTGAGCTATATCATTTGATCCAGGATGAATTTTTTGATGAAGTAGCAAGTAAATTTGTAAAGAACTTCAAGGTGAATCTAAGTAATTGGGTTAGAAGGTCTGAATGTTTGTACACTTAATGTTATGGAGATTTAAAGTTGACTATTTTTTAATTCATGATGCTACTATGTATAAAATATTGTTTAAATAATTTGTTCTTTAGTAGATAGAGTGTTTTAGTAGGAGTAATCAATTGACTATGTTTTAGAGGTCATATGGAGTGGACCCATGTATTTGAAAGTGATATTATATTATTAATTTATCTAATCAAGTGATAAAAGGAGTAATAGGTCTCTATGAGACCAATAATGGCTATTAAGGTCTAATTAAAAGGCACATCTACTTAAGTTTGACCCATAGATGCTATGGCTAACCTATGAGGATGGTATTGAGCTTTATGTTAGCATAATAGATGTCTTAAGGCTAATTCAAGTAAAATGGCTGACCTAAAAGTTGATATTCATGAAGACTCTATAAAGAGTGGAGATCAAGGTAATGGTTTATAGAAAAGTATGTGAATGTGTTGAGAGAGAAAAAGATAGAGATGAAGGAAATAGATCAAATATAGTTTGCTTAGTGGATGGATTAAAGTATATAGTAGATTAAGGATGAGTGAAGAATCCTAGAGTGATCCAAAAGGATGTTTAGATGTATTTCTTGTATGAAAAAGTTTGAGTGTGTGTAATTATTTGAAAGAGAGTTATTATACATTATTTATCTAATTAGATTGAAAGGCATTCAGTGGAGCTATTAATTTAATAAGGTGTTGTGTGGGTGCTCAACATCTATAACAAGTGGGTGTTTTTTCATACTTAGTGGTGGGTTCTCCTTGTGAAGTGGGTTCTTCACTAAAAGGTCTCATGTTTTTTTATCATATTATAGGACAATTAGTCCATGTGTTTATAGGATTGAGAGTGGGGTTTATTCCCCAAGAGGGATTCCCATGCAGATTTTGTGTTTTTTGTATTTTTTTGCATCATCTTTATTATTCATTTTTATGAACATCTTGTATGCTTTATGAATGTTTGTGGTCATAGATTAAGAGTTTTACAGGATTACATTTGAAGTTTCAAATATCTTATATTAATGATTCACCCACCCTCTTATTGATTGTACCTCTAACATATATTTTAGCATATTTATTAAGAAATTAACCAATTGGAAGATTTTTTTACCAATAGGGGTGTGACTATTTATTCTTGTATAAATTGGTCTAAAGAAGACATCTTTCCTAATCAATTTAAGGTTATTATGGATAGAAACAAAATATTTAATTTATGTTAATATTATGATGGAATTACATGGAAAATATGTTGCATTATATCTTATAAATGGTAGGATCAAATATGGTACTAAAAGAATCATTATGAAGAAGTGTATTGACATTATGGGTATTATTCATTTTTTGTGCCTTAGTAGTACTAATATGTGTTATAATGATTATAACTAGTTGTATAGAAGGATGTGTTGGATGATTTTTGTGGAAATAAATGAGTATAAGATGAGGTATTTTAAAAGGTTATCATTTGTCTTTTTCATTCTTGTCATTATTGGAATAAAAAAGTATGTGTTAAAAAAATATGAGAGGTAATTTGAACCATGTGGAGAGGTAATTTGAACCGTGTGGAGCTAATGTCAGTCGATAAACTAGGACATAAATTGTAAGTTTTGGATATTATTTAAATAGGCGGTCTCATAAATTTCATTGATATAATTAAAGTCTATGATCAACACTTATCCAATAAATTCACTACAATATGGAATGAGTATATGGTGGAAATTAGTAATGTGACTATTAAGTTATTTGAATGGTCAGTTTCCTAAGTAATGGGTCTTAAGGTTGAGGATATTAAATATGTCAAATATAGTAAGGAATATAGAGAAGAGGAGGATAAATTTATTACCAAGGATGACCAAATAACATAATACCAAAGGGGTTTATTGAGGAAGTATTTTTAGTAGGCCTATGATGAAGTGGTATATCATATTATGTGGTATGTGACTCTTGAAGTTAGGTTTATGGTTGTTTATTATTGTATTTTTCCTATATTGAAATACTTCAAATATCATATTCCTATAAGTCTTCCCTTATACATTTTTATTTTTTATTTAAATTTCTATTATGGATGTGATAAAGCGTAAAAAATATTTTCATTTACATCAACCTATAATCTTCTTGATTTAAAAGTTATTTAAAGGTCTTAACCCTTTTGCTAATCCCCCTATAGCAATAAGATCCATCTTAAGGTGGAAAGGGGTTAATTTTTTTTTTTTAGGATTACCACTATATAAAAGTAGAGGAAGGATTTATAGGGTGATTATAATAGTAACCCCATATATTTATATTTAGAAAAAGATGGAACTGGTAATTTGGGGTAGGACAATTTGATAGATGGTTTGGATAGGATGAGTGACCTAGAGAATGATAAAGAGAATAATTCTATAGTCAAGGATGAGAGTAAAATTCATGAGGTTTGTGAAGGGTTGTAAATTATTAAGTAAAGGGGTATAGAGACTAGGATGAACAACAAGTGGCCATAAGTTTCTTCTATAAATGAGAACATGAATATGGAATTTGACATTGTTGTTTCTTCACTTAAAAAAAAATATAAATGAGATCAAATGGGATATGATCTTGAGTTACATAAGTATTTTATGTGTTGGTTCATGAGAGATAATTATAGGCTCAATAATGTGGTGAATACTAGGAAACAAATTATGGAATTTATTATACAAAGGTTGATTTGATGAAAATGAGTTTGTAGATGGAAAGGTTAAATGATAAAGTTTTAAGGATTGAGAGAGATAGTGAAATCCTGAAGGACAATCTTAGAATGGTTATTGATTTTAGTTTGGAATATATGCATAACTATCTTTAGAATATGTAAGGGTTAAAACTATTGGCTAATAGGAAAAATGAAGATCTATAGCAAGGCAAAATTGATAAGAAGATGAATGGAAGGGATGTAGGGAAATATGAATTTTAGACTCTTTAGAGTATAGATAAAATCATTAATAGAATGTATAATAATTGTAATGATGCATTGGATGGGTGGAACTACCCAAGATATTATTGTGGTTTATGCCATTTTTATATTATGTTTTGTTGTTTTAATGATTTAGTTCTTTATGTTATATTTTTTCATTGTTATACAAGTTGCATTATTATCTTATGATTTTAAGACCATGTTTGAAATATATTTTTAATAGGTAGGGTCCATTTTCAAAACCCACTTTGACCATTAATAAAAATATTCCAAGTAATTAAAGTATTGCATGGGTTGGTGTACCAAGTGACTAAGATGTTTTTAAGGGTATAACTATTTCCTTTGTTTCATAAATGTTCAAAACCATCATTATACTATAAAGTGCCATTTTTTCCTAGGTTTCCACATTGTCTAATGTCTAAAGTATTATTTCACCATAAAAAGGATGTACTTTCAAATCATCCCGTCATTTTTTTAAGCATAAAATTAGTATATATAGGATCATGTGATCTCAAAGACTCTAATTTGGTTGTAACCCCCAAATGTATAATTTTATCCAAAAATATGTTTTTTACTTATATTTTTGGTATGTCTCCACTGAGGTCCACATTTTTGATAGGTTACGAATTCAAAGAGATAAACATAAAAATCAATAGTGCATAGAGATAATTATTTTAATCACACAAATATTCTGCTATGTTCTAATTAATTATAAAACAATATGTGAGGTTATATATTTATAATAATCTTATTATTATATTCTCTCCATTGATTTATCTCACTTGAAATCCTATGATTATGCAAAATCCTATTTATGATATATTATTATAACAATATAAAAAATATATCTCAATAATATATATTCTAACCTATATCATAATATTGTTTATATAATAATATTTTGATTAAGAAACTAACTAATTATATTTACCTCTCGATAAATATCCACCTATAAATACTCAACCTTACTATTTACCTCTATGTAAATACCCAAATTCAAAAAGTGTGAAACTAATCCTAATATTTCCACGTATAGTTTTTACATGGTATAATATATCTTATTTTCTAATTGTAGCATGCCAACTCCATGTGCTCATGATCTTCTCTACATACATGTGTCATCACACATATTTTCCTTCACACTCATTTGCAATTAGTTTCTTAGGTTCTCTAATAACCTTCAAAAATGGTTTTCAAAGGTTGACCAATAACCTTATAAAATGGTTTTCTCAGTTTCACCACTAACTTTACAAAATGGTTTTTTCAGTTTCACCACTAACCTTACAAAATGGTTTTCTCAGATTTACCACTAACCTTACAACATGGTTTTAATAGGTTTACCACTAACCTTTCATCATGATTGATAAAATTATTTTTAGATAAATATTATCCAATGTAAATATACAAAAGGGTTACATGGAAAATGTGTGAAAAATAAATGTAACTACCACACTACACTAAAAAACTAAAATTCAAAAAACTAAAAATAACACACCACACAAAATGTCACCACATAATTGGTATGGACCATCATTATCCAATGATTATAGGAATCTAAAAGACCTCCATCCTCTATGTATCCTCTAGCTTCCAATTGGTGAAGTTGCTTACTCATCTGATGACATCAACATGTGCTCCAATGGTTCTATATTAATTTATTCCATAAAAATTGGAACCCCCTTCATAACTAAAACATTGTGTACAATTTAAAATGCATATGTGACTCTAAACCTAAATAAATTTTATTTTTTTTACATAAGAACACTAAACTCAAAAAATTGACACTTTTGATATTTTGACAATTTAAAATTTTTGATGACTTTTGACTTTATGAAATGACATTTTTTTTTTTTGAAAATTTTAAAACTTATGAAGAATAACTAAAACTTTAACTAATAACATACAATATACATAGATATACTCTCTTGATTTTGACACCTTTAATTTGAAATTAATATTTAAATAAAGATTATCTAAGTGCTAATATATAAAAAATCTTTTAACTCTAAGTACCTAATTGACATAGCATATAATAAACAGAGAGACATCAGTCTAAAATGACTTAAAGACCTTTTCAACTTATAAATAAAACATTTTTATATGGATATAAACTTATGAATAGACTATTTTATCTCCACTCCCATATAAATAATGAATTAAAATCTAAAACAAATACTATACTCACAAAATATTTAAAAAGACTTTTAGAATATAACTATGAATTAAAAATGCAAAGAAGTCATATAGCAGACAAGTAGGTGAATGTAAACTTATAGATATGTTTCAATCTAATATAGGTTTATTGAGATGATCTAGCATAATGTTGTGATAGACTAGCTAGATCTTTCCACATGCATTGTTCACTATTCAAAATAAATGATAGGTGGTATGGTTTGCATAGCGAAGCATATATGTTGCTTTACTTGAGATGCTCTCCTTTATATCTACACTATTATTATAAAGATAATTTTGAATCAAACATCATTCATCACAAGTAATTGATATTGAGGTGCCATGCAATTATATGCATACAGTTGTTAAAACCACCAAGACTTCTAAATAGGACTACACAGATGGATTAGTGTCAAACCACTATTATTATTTTATTGTATATTCACTAGTCAATAATGAATTAAATGATTTAATGTAGCCTTGACTCACTAATGTTGATCATGATTACTTTTTAATTACCTATCTTTACAAACAAGGCTTAATCTAATCGACTAAACTCTAATGAAATAATAAACTTTTATTCTTATTGGCATACTACCATCTATAGAGGAGAAATAACAATATGTCTTCCCCTATAAATAAAATCAAAATTTCATCACAAGTCATTGATATCCTTGCTTTCATACCATTGTTATGAATTCAAAGGGCCAAACATAAAAATCAGCATTACACATAGAGAATTATTTTAATCACACAAATATTATACTATGTTCTAATTAATTATAAAACAATACACGAGGTTACATATTTATAGGAACCTTATTCCTTTACTCTCTCCATTGATTTATTTCACCTAAAATTCTATTATTATATACAATCCTATTTATAATATATTTCTATAGTAATATAAACACTATATCTCAACAATAAATATTCTAACTTATATCATAATATTATTTATAAAATAATATTCTGATTAACAAACTAATTAATTATATTTATCTCTCGGTAAATATCAATCTATAAATACTCAATCTTACTACCAAATTTATATAAT
The DNA here is from genome assembly GCA_037957365.1 of Torreya grandis. Lineage (NCBI taxonomy): Eukaryota > Viridiplantae > Streptophyta > Pinopsida > Cupressales > Taxaceae > Torreya > Torreya grandis. The sequence continues at coordinate 2,013,730 of JARHVA010001986.1, forward strand.
GTGAAAACTAATCCCAACAAGACATTAGTTAAGTCACATGTGTATACATTTTGTATAAGTGTTATAGTAGGAAATTATTTGATTTTATTCACTCTCAATTTGCAAGGAGAGTCAAAACATATACTTCATCTACCACCAGCACTACCCTCACTTCAATCACTAAGATCACACATGCCAAGGTCACTATAATTTCACCAACATTCACCTCCAATGGATTACCTAGCTCAACTTTGATGACCTATCTCAACTTTGATGACTAATGTGACCCAAAATATTTTTCAACTAGAAACACAATTATAATAAATGGTTTAAATCTATCCACATAACATGTAAAGACAAAGAAGGCATAATCATCAAATTTGATGACTAATGTGATCTAGTTTGAGAATGTAACTTGGAAATTAAAGAGGGCCACAATATAAAAGTCTAAAGTGGATAATAAAATATATTTATAACTAAAAATATTTTTTCACACTAAAAAATAAGAGAAATGGAGATGATAGTGACTTTACCATATGATGGAAACTTGTTGAGAATAATGAATATGTGGAAGACCCTAAAGTTGTCATTAAGTAATATATAAAATTGGAAATAAAATGAGTGTTAGGGATGAATAACCAAGTCTAGATGTTGGAATAACATAAGGAAAATGCAATGGTTACATAGGAAATAGTTTTAAAAGTGGGTGCAATGATGAGGTCTATATATAAATAATTGAACATAATAATAGATGTAAAATATATTTTTTATCAAACTTAGAATAATGAAATATTTTTTCACATAAAATTCATTACTAGAATCTAAAATGGTCACCATTTTTTAATTTTTTGAAAAAAAAATCCTTCTCAATTCTCCATTAATACATATAAATTGAATTTAATAGTGTAATTAATGTACTATAGAGGCCAAGCATATATTTTAGGAATGTTCTAGAGATTTTATTTCTATAAGGCCACATCAAAGTTTTATGAGAGGTTAATTTTGGTTTTACTTGGACAAGACAATTTTCCTTCACTCTATAAGGTATATGACACTTTGGTCAATATTTCATAATTCTTAGAGATGTTGAGTGATTTTGAATCAATAAATTAAACATATAAATCCAATCCATTGGATTAATATTTATATTATGTCATATTTTATGGTGACAAGGTGAAACATTTAGTTAAAAAATATTATGAGTAATATATGTTTATCATTTCATAATGAATAAGGACTACATTTTTTCATGGCTACATTGAACGAGAAGTGAGTACCATAATCATATAGATTATTCATGCAACAAAAACTATGCCCATTTTTTTAATACTTAATTGTATTTAAAGTGATGAAAGTATGTGACAAGTCCATATGGACTTGGTATGATATGAATTGTTATTTTCTTAAATTTTAGCATCTACTTTAACACAGTGTATCATTTATCATTTAGAGTGCAATAATTTGTTATTAGCAACAGAGATAAATTTAAAATTATAATTAAAGCTAGTTTTTCATTAAATTATTTTTTAGTATGAATTTGATCAACAAATTTTCATTTATTAATGTCTCTTTTATTAATGATAAATAAATAAGACTACCTTTACCTTTACATAGAGGATATTTTGTCATAGTTTTTGGGAAAGCTATGAAAATCATTACAAATGGCATTTATTGACTTGAATATTTTGTATAAAATGAATATGTTTTTTTTATTTTCTTAAAATGGGTAAATTATTGATAATTTATTTATATGATTTTATGTGAAGATTTTAAATTTATGTTAATTTTTTTAGAAATATATTTCAAATTAATTTGACTATTACTAAAATCTAAAAACATAGCTATTTTTCATTAATTATATTATCTTATCAAAATATGTGTGAAATATTTATTCATAGCTATTTAATTATGAATTTCACTGTAGAACTATGCTATTCATATTTTAATATTCATTAAATTTGATAAAGATTATTATTTTTTAATAACTATAATCTTGAGTTATCTTAGTGAAAGGAAAATTGATCCTGTATCTAAAATTAATTTTACTTTACCCTTTCCTTCTATTTTTGGTTTACTTAATATATCTAACCATAATCATTATATATTATATTGAATTCATTTTTTTATAGTATCTTTATTCATTTGGAATTACTCGTGTTAAAAGTGAAATGAGTGTGAACTTTTGTCAAGGTATATTATTTTTTATAACATCCCTTTAGAGATTTTGATGCCACATGATCCCAATATATTCCATTAAAAAAAATTATTTCAAGAACAAAAAATTAAACCTTTTGCCTTAAACTAAACACTAACAGTCAGAAAATGAAAGGTTGTAATATTCATCATTTATTTGAGCCTATGTTAAAACTTGCATCAACTGAAAAATGATGCGAGTAGAAGGCCCATATTTCTATATTACATATTTAATATCATTTTTAAAACATCCATATAATCCAATTTACTAATGAAAATTTTAATTTAAATTGACTCTTTTATACCAATTTACTGTCACATGTGTTGAAAGAATGTGAGACAAAATGTTTGTAATATAATTTATTAAGACAATATATATCAATCACCACATCTCACAAGGTCAACATTAGAGTCTATTTTCTTATATATTTAACCTTAATAATTTCATGGTAAATATAGGTTTGATAAATGTAATATATATACATAACATAATTCATCAAATTATATCTTAGATCCCAATTTTTAGCCATTCACACAAATGGTAACACCTTGATTATAAGGTACTAATACGAATATTCCATCTAATGTCCATTCTATAAAAATAATACCTGAAAAAAATATTCCTTGATACACACATGGGGGTTTTAGAACAACTATGGAACATATCATGTCCTTAATAACAACCTTGATATTTTCAAAATTATAACATGAATATGTTTCATGTAGGCTATTCTCTTCCACATTACATCATGTTTCTTATGATAGGTTCCTTAATTTAGTGGAAAATTATATTACATATTGGGGTATGTTTCATACCATATTTTTAGAAAACTTTTCTCAGTTCATAGATCTCAGTGTCTTATAATAGAATTTTGATAGTGTGAGAAGACATCCCAATGAGATAACCAAAAATTCAATGCAAGGTTCTAGAGTATGTATAATAGGGTTACATAATTTTATAAACATATGTTAATTTTATCACTTCATATGTATAAGAGTTATCTTTATCACATGGCTACTGTATTTATTAGGAGAATATTTAGCATAATATACATATATGTAATTAATATTGAAGCCATAATTTTGGATATATATTTTTCCTCTCAATAGAAATATCTCAGAATGATACCTGGCATTAATAAAAATGTTCTAATGCTAAAAAAAAAATTAGTAACAAATTATTTTCAACAAAGGCATGATACTCAAAATCAACATTTAAGGTTATTTAATAAAAAAACCAATCAAAACATCACAAAATTATTAGAGCGATGTCATATCTCCAATAGTAAATAATGAGCTAACATTTCCTCAAGATTGAAATTAATATTAGATAGATATCATCCAAAACATGGTAACAAAATTGGTAAATACTTTATTAATTTGTATAAAAAAATTGTAATTATAGTTGAGATAATGTTAAGATAAGTTACATATGTCATAAATATAACCATACTTATAACAAACAAAACAACCAAAAATCATTTCTAAATATATTTCCTAAAAATAATATATGTGAATTGGCCTTACATAATTGGTTTTTATTTCACACCACAACTCCAAATTATTATATAAATAAATGGTGGGTATGAATTAGTATTGATTGATCAAAATTATCTTAGCACTTCCAATACACCCAACACATCCAAAGTTAGCATTGCAATGATGTTATAAACCCCATTTTTTCTCAAACATAATGATGATGAACCTTATGAAAGTAAAAATTAAATGAATAATTTTAATAAATATAAAAATATTAACCTTTCACCGAGAATAAAAATTGAGAACCTTTATCTTATCATACACTTATGAATAATAATGATACTTCACCTGATCCCAACACCAAAAATCATCCTCCCTCACTAAATGGTAATGATAAATGTTACTCTAGTGATAAAAATTGTTCTAGTGAGTCATATATGATAATTAATAAAGGAAATTATTATATTTTTGAAAACATGAAGAAATTAATGCTAACATAATGCTACATGAGTTACCAAAAATCATCGAAAAAATAGATTTACTCTTAACATATCTCAAAGAAAAAATTACTAAAAAATAAGAAAAAGAAATCACATGTAAATGTGTAGGTTCATAATATTACAAGTGAACTCCTTCATTTTATCTTTACATTTAGGGTTTTTTGTAAAAAATTACACATCTATCTATTGGATTTATGAGCTTCGATTAATATCATACTTATAATAATTTATAATAAAAATAAGATTTACTCTTATTAAATATGATAAGATAATTATTCAACTGGATAAATAAAATATTAATATGGTTGGGAGTAATAAAAAATATATATATATATACCTTTTTTCTAAACCCAAAGTCTAAAAAATCATAGATGTTTAGGTTATTAACATTACTTAAGCATATGGTATGCTATTATGTAGGGATTGGTCCAAATATATAAATGGGTATATGTCCATTAATCTTTTCCACATGATCCATGGAGAGACATGGAAAATAGAATATATTTTCAAAAAAAACATTAAATCAAACTTCTTAGTATCTTATCACTAAGTATAACATAAATAATTAAAATTTTCAAACACTTTCCACATATATATGAAAGTATATGCCATCTACAAATTTGACTATTTAGATTAATACTAACCTAATGACAACCAAATGAAGGATAGTAATTTTGTTTTTACAATAGATGATATAGTGTAGAACCAATATTAGCATACATATATGTAAAGAGATGTCTCACTACCTACTACTTTTAATACCCTCATATAAATAATATAATCTAGTACGAGGTCATGTTTTTGAGTTTAAATTTTACATTATCCTACAAAAATTATAATATAAAAATGTTTATTGATTTATAATTATTAATTAATTATGTTAAAATTAAATATTATTTTAATCTCTCATGCTTAACTTTGTATAAACAGTGGGTATGGGATATAATTGATTCATTTTATGCTTTCAATATCATGCCAATTCTCATAAGTGAACATTAAATTGTTCATTCCATTGTAGCATCAACTAAAAATATATGTATATTTAATTATAGTAATTTGAATAATTTTTTAGTTAAATTAATTCTTTTTCCTTTTTTAAAAAAAATATTTATAATTTAAAATTATTTTCTAATGATTAACAGATTGGATAGTTCATGAACGACACTAATGTGTTTGAAACATGGGTTATTGATGAAAATGAAAGGGATAATTATTATGATATTGAATATGGAATAAATCATAAAATATATGATGAGGTAATAATAAATATGAAATACAAATAAATTACAAATAAATGGTCTATGTTAACAAGTTTTTTAATTTTTGACATAGTTTCTAAAACACACAATGATTAAAATTACAATGTATAGTAATTAATTTTAGTTAACTTGGGTATGGAATGTTAAAAGGTATAAGAGACTTAAAAAAAAATATTCTCTCATTAAAAGGATATGATAGCACAATCTTATGAATACCTCAAAATATTTTATCCCTAGATCATGACTAACCTAATTTAACTCAAAGAAGGTTCTTTTTGGATAGAGATGTATAAACATGAATATAATCTTAGAACTTGGAAGATACAAAGTAGTATATTAGTTTATCTCAATTAAAAATATTTTGTCCATTAGACATACCATATGGGTATCTAATCTAAGGTGTGTATGTAAAAGTGATGGTGAAATCAGATTGTGTGTATACCTTATAATAATAAATAGAGAATTTTATAAAGATAAAATTTCCATAGAATCCATAGATAAAGTATTGAGAATGGTGAGTGTATCTAAAATTATGTTACTTTTAGGTGTATTTTTATATTATTACTAAGTGTTAGTTGATAGGAATGATAAGATTAAAAGTTTACCAAAAATTAGGGAACATTATATTTTGTAAGAACATCCTTCCATAAATGGATAGGTTAATGAATAATAATATAAATGAATGATCAATATATTTTTTATAAACACAATTCATAACACACATCATTTGAGAATAATTTATGAACACTAAAAGAGATCTATTATATATCTTAATCTAAAAAAGACTATTTTTGGAGTCATAAAAGTTAATTTGATAAGGTATATCATCAAAAATAAGGTATTTAAATTTATCGTAATAAATCTAAATTTATTTATAAAATTTCATTTATTAGTACAATGAAATAATATAAATCATTCATTGAGAATATTTATTTTTTACACATGTTAATTTCTAGTTTTATTGAAACTATTAGACCATTAAATTCTATTTTGAAATAGGTTGAAAAGATAAAATGGATTCCTTAAGTGAAAATAGTGTTCTAATAAAAAAAAAATATTGTGAAATCTCTAATATTAATTGGTTTTGACTTTGAAAAATACTTCTACCTACATTCATTTAATTTAGAACATACAATAGTTTTTGTGCTTAAACAAAAGACTGATCTTAATGAGACTCCCCTTGATTTGATGGGTAAAAATTTAAAATATGTAAAACTTAAATATTCAACATTTGAAAAAAAATAACTAATCAAGGCTATTAAAAATTTATAACACAACATATTAAGAAACAAAATCCATTTCATTTTCCTTTATCTTAAGTCAAATTCATGGTAGTTAAAAATGAATTAGAAGAAATAAGAGGAAAATAGATGTCTATATTAAAATAATATGATGTTAAGATAAATCCAACCAAAATAGTTATTATTTAAACTCATAAATAAATCTAATCCCATACCTACTATCATATAGGTGGAAAAAAACATTAAAAAAAATATTTGGTATGATAAAATAAATAGTTTATTATTATATTGTAATTACACTTAAGCATTGAATAATGTAAACAAAAGAAATTTGAGACTTAAGTGGCTCATTATGTGATTTATAAATGAGTTTTGGAAAAAAAAATGTGAAGGGATTTATCTAAGGATTATAATAAATAAGGAAGATACAAATATAGTGAATAAATTTCAAAATAAATTATCAAGTGTACACCCTTATGGTAACATTATAACCCTAAAAATTATAAGGGCATGATATTATTGGCATAAAATTATTAAGGATTATCGAGATCATGTTATAACATGTTAAAAATTTAATGCACTCACATAAAGAAAGAAATAATTAACAATTCCAATACAAATATTAAATGGAAACAAACACTTCACATAATTTGGGATTGACTTTATTTATACTATTAACCCCAATGTTGTAGATACTTACAAGTTTGTGTTGGCTATCATTGATTATTTCACATTCTAGTCTAAATAAATTCCAAAAATAATAATATAATTTAGGAAATAATTAATTTTATGGAATAATATATTTTTACAAACTTTGGTTCACTATTATATTTAGAGAATGATAATGGACTTTTGTTTCAATTTCATGAATTGATAGAGTGTGAATATGAAAATAAGATGGTTTTGAAGTTATTAACTCCAATTATAAAAATAACACAATTTTGTATTAGCTACTATTCATTATTGTACATGATAGTATGAATAAATTTTAAAAACAATAGTACATCTCAAGAAATGCTTAGTTTTGTGAAAGAATATATTATCACAAGCTTTGGTGCACTATTCTTTAGATATTGGACTTGTGTTTCAATTTGATGAATTCATAGAGTGTTAATATGAAAATAAGATAGTTTTAAATTTATATTCATGATAATATCCATAATTAAAGGTAATGGATAACTATACCAATAAAAACCTCATTGGCATTATTACCAAAAAAATCAGGCAAGAAACAAACATATGGACATTGATTGTTCAAATAAGCACTTTGGGTATAAAGAACAATATTAAATAAAGCCTTGAAGTATTCACCATTTTTATTAGTTTATGGAAAGGAACCAATATTAAATTTTAAATTTTGGAATACCCATGTATGAGTTCATGGAATATCACATGGAATATGATGATATAGTTTTGTAAAATAGGCTCAAAATGAAGCATTGAAAAACTTTAGCAACTTTTAAGGCATATTCAATATTTGGTTAAATGAGAAATAATTTTTTTAAATCATAATAAATATTTGGTTAAATTAGAGATAAAATTTTTAGGCCTTTATAATTTCATATTCCATATTTATCTATGATAAGGCTGATGAATATAAAGGCTGATGAATATAAAGGACAACAGGTAAAACTAAATCGATTATCTATAAATGTCCTTATCAAATTTCCAAAATACTTGGAAATAACACTTTTATATTGAAATACATACAAGGGAATGATATGTCATTCCTAATGAATTTAAAATACATGAATCATTACTTGTTAGTTATACCACCACCATCACCCATTTTTTAGGTGTGAGTGGTTACTTTAAATCAACATAAGATAGAATAAATTAGTTGTATTTGTATTCTTTTCTTTTGATATAGGTGTTTTCATTTATATTTTGTAAATTAGTTTGTTTGCATTAAATTAGTGTTTATATTTGGTTTATTGAGATAATTATTTTATAATTTTAAATGATTCATATTATAGGGAGGTAAAATAATAAAACCTACAAGGTTTATTTTCTAAATCTTATTAATGTGGAACATAGTTACTTAAATAGTTTGACAATAAGTTGATACTCCACATTTCATAATTGAACCTAAATAAATGTTTTTCTATGATAATTTTTAGTGAATGTAAGCTTTAAAAATAATTAGGATTACTGAAATATTAGAATATATAATAAAAATATAAAATGATGAATTAGTACTAACATCAAATTTTTATTGAATTGTATATTCATGAGAAGACTAAAGGCATGTTTTATAGTTAACACATGATCTAAATAAAATTATTTACATTGGAAAGAGTCATAAATAAACCATTTAATATTAAATATTATCTTAATGAATAGAAGACATCGGAAGGAAAATCACTTTATTACAATATATTTTTATTATCCATATACTTGGATATAATGGTAACAAATCCTTTTAAGAAAGAAAATTAAAAAAATAGGTGATAATATGATATATAAAATATAAAATTCAGTTATTTATAAATAATGGTAATTAAATTAACCTCCATCAAGGATATGTATGTCTTGATTAAAATAAATTAAGGCTTAGAGTGGAATCAAATATAGCTCTTTTATGACTATATATGCTTGACTAGTGGTACAACAATAACCAACCTTCCCATTAAGAAAAAACACACCATCATGAAATTGTGGTTTGATTATTTATCTAGAATTAAAAAAGAAATTCAAGGTAGTATAGATAAAGAACATATACATAATTTGGGCCCTTTAATATGCTATAGACCTATTATGTTATGTGAAGCTAAAACTAAAATTATCTAATGAAAGTATGTTTTTTTTTTATGGATGATTAATTTATATTTATTTGAAACTAAGAAGTATTGAGTTATAAACACTTCTAATGTTTTACCCATAGAATATCTATTTATTATCATCAAAACATCCTTATTCAATAATGAATAGTGTGTCCTCATTATTATTAACTGAGATATCAACTTTTTCTTATGTTTTACCCATATAGTATCTATTTATTATCACCAAAACATCCTTATTCAATAATGAATAGTGTTTCCTCTTTATTATTAATTGAGATATCAAATTTTTCTTGTAAAATCTATTTTTATCTCAATATCATCAAAAACACTATAAGTTATTAGTGGTAGGAGTGATGTAAAACATAAAATCAAGTTTATAGGATTATGCATGATATAGTAAAACTTATTTTACATCATAACACAAGTTATTGTGTTTTGATAATAATTTAAAAAAAAAAAAGTTTTATGTGCATCTTTATAAATTTTTGATTCATTTTTTCATTTAGGGATCTTATTTTTGTTGGTTACTTTAAAATAAATTTGATTTAAATGCTATAGTGAAAGTTTTATTTGATATACATATCCCATTAATTAAAAGGTAATTTTTTTTGGAATTGTACATTCTACAATGTGTAATGGCTTAGTTTCTTGACTTTGAGTCATGTTTTTTTTTCAAACTTGATTGTTGCTTGTCTTTGTAAAACTAGTCTTATTTACCCAATCTACTAAAAAAAATTATGTTGATTTCATATATTATAATTTTATTTATTATATATAATGTACACAAAAATATATGAAATGGATCCCATAAATAATCACATCCATGATTTCACCAAAACATTTTAAAATATACAAAATGATGATGTTGTGTAATAGTGTGAAGAAACAACTCATTTTTTTTAATGATTTAAAAGAAACATAAATGAATTTAAATCAAATGGAAACACACTATTAATTATAAAGTGTGAAATTTTATACTTAAAACTTAATATAGTAAATTTCATAATCAATTATGTCCTCACATAATATGATGATTACAATACTATAAAAAGTGTCCTAGCAAGAATGTGATAATGTGATAATTGGAATGGGTTACATGTGTCCATTTATGATTGAAACTCAAAAAAGTGTAAGCTAGATGTGATATACTTTAAGATAGTTTCTAAAACATCACATCTTTTTATCTCAAAAAATTAACTTTATGCAAAATGTAATATTATGATAATGTGATAGTGCAAGAAAGTGACATGCAACTTGAGATAATGTAAAATGAGAATAAAACACTTGTAAAAGTATATGTGGATTAAGGGAATTGGTTACATGAAAATAAAATGGAACATCAATTTAATTTATGATATCCAAAAATAATATTTTTTTATCAGCTTAATTTAGGCCACATTAGCTCAATTTATGTGGAATTACAACATATTATCTACAAAATTAGAGAATCCTAGTTTTCTTTTTTACAATGATAACACTAGTCAATAAAAATATAAATATAAGTATCCATTTAAGCCATTATAAAATTGGGACTTCATTATAAATTATAGAATCCATATGTATTCCTTTGTTTTGACCTTTTTAATAATTTATTTCTATAAGTTCTTATTTAGATATTGAGAGATCATATTCATCATTGTGCAATCTTGTCACCTATTCTACTATAATGTCATATATATATATATATATATATATATATATATAAAGTATAAAATTTGGATGGAAACATATGATATATATGTGTTAATGAGATAGGGATGAAAATTATAATATTTTGATGAATGTAGTTAATATTAATTTTATGTAATGAAATTTTTAGAAAAGGTATTCACAATTGAATGATATTGATAAATAGGGTATTTGGGGCATCTAGAATTGACCATGTTAATGAATTATGGGTATCCTTATTTTCTACTCTTATCTCAATCATTTTAGTTCTTAATTTTTAGGAAATTTTCTATTTCTACTTGACTAAACAATATTAATGAGTTGATAGGGGCATAATTTTAAATTATTTCCTATTTAATAGATGTCAGTTTTACAAATATAAAATTTGATAGTCAAATATTCTCAAAATTACCACATAACCTTAAAAATTAAATATATTTATTATAGTTGTAATTATATTTTATAATTATCAATGGCACATGGTTTAAATTTGAAATGAGTTCTACCAAAATATTTAAAAAACCCTAAATGAAGAGGATATTACTCACCTATCAGCCTCTTAGAGATTAATTATCAAAGAGAATTGGATCACATTTTTACTTTATAAATAATACCACATTAAGAGTAGAGGGAATCTTAGGTACATTTCATATATTTTCCTATTACGTACCAGATAGGCTTGCATATGTGGAGATAACATGGAACTATTGTAATGGTGTATGCAATATTCTAAAATGAAAAAAATAAGATCCATATCTATAAATGCCATTATATATGGGACATATGGTATGAAATTAAACTTAGTTTCTATACATTTTCTAAACATATAGGTAATTTAACTAAATTTTTGAAATGAGTAGATAAAACTGGGACATAAATGGAATTTTTTTCAAACACTTAAAAGATACTTTAAATAAATATAGTTTTGGGATACCAAATAATGATGATTTGTATTAAAATAATTTAGATAATGATCAAAAGGTTATTTAAATTTTTTGAGTCTCATTAATCACCACTTCCATCACCCCATGCTCAAAATTAATTTGATGAAGAAGATGAATAAAACCAAAAAGATGAAGAAAAAATATAAATTAAACTAGAAGATACCTATAAAGGGTCACCTACCAATATCCCACATCTGATGAAAATCAATTTCTAATAAGACTAATACTAAGAGAATCACCATTAATCACATTGGGAAATAGTGACCCAAAAGTAACAAGAGATATTTTCACTTCTCATATTGTAGATACTACTCCATATGTGGTTAATGAATCAAATATGGTGGATACCTCCCCTACCATGGTTGTTTACACATTCCTATTTTACATCTTGCACATTATCTCACTTTGATCAACTTCAACCGTTCCATATCTATTATATTAATTATCAATTCCATCTATTGACTCAAATACCTTATTATCATTTGTTTACAATATTATTTTAATTTATGGTATTATTTCATTTTTCCCAAATTGAATATAGTTATCATTATAAATCATTATTTCCATTGTGGAAGTGGCCTCAAGTGTCTTGAATCTTCAAAATGTTGACATGTTTGGGGGAAAAAATAATTTTTATTTTTTAAATAGAAGTAAACAAATGGGTTTTTAAATATTACATAAAATGAAAAAAAATAAAATAAACCAACAATGATCACTAAATAGTCCCAATAAAAATAGCTTCCCACTAGGAAGCCAAAAATAACCCACATAGATCCAACCTACGATCAACAAAAAAACTCAAAAAAACTCAAAAAACAAAAACCAAAACATAATTAAACCATACTAATCTATATATACCTCCTAACCATAATGTAAAAAATCCTTTGGACTTATTATTCTTTATGGTTCCAGCATCCTTTAAATTTTGGGTATCCTCCTTTCTCATGTTACCTCTTATTATTTTACTAGGACCCTCCATGTGATTTTCCTTTAGTGGATTATTAGGGACCTCAGTTCATTCACTCGTTTTAAACTTATTTATAATCTATGATTCCTCTTTGCACTTCTAAATCTCATTATACTATTTTTTCAACTCAAGTACTTTCTTGAGTGCTTCTTACAACTTAGGGTTGAGCATGTTAACCATATTTTTATAAAACTTTCCACCCCTACTCTAAACACCAGATGTAAATGAGATGACTTATATAATAACCTTAATTTTTTTTCCTTATCTATCTATACTCCTTTACTATAATACTTTGTCTCCCTTATAGTTATTTCAACATATCCTTTAGGTTCATACTTGGCCTCTCCTCACCTAGTGGTATTTAAACTTCATCAGACATCTTCCTCCCATGTTTCATTTAGATAATTGGGGTCCATGTTGTATCTATAACACCATATATATGCTATAATTTCACCCCTATTTTTGGAATTATAAAATCCATGGTCTAGTTGTTGAGGTCCAACAATGATTAAACCTCTAAATTGGTCAGTTTGGGATGATCCTCACTATTTGATACAATCAACCTCCTTTTGAACTTGGTCAATATGTTTTTCTCATTATTCTACAAAGAATGGCCTAACATATTATTTGAATTCTTATAATCCTAATGAAAATCATCTTCCACTTCATCATACTAAGCCTTCTCAGTTTTCTTGAGTCCTTCCTCCTCAACTTCAACCATGTTGTCAATAACTGAATTAGCCTCTTTACTAATATAAAAATGAGATCCTAGTGAATAATAACATCAAAAGTGTCATTTTGTTAGGATTTCATCATGCATTCTATAGACCTCAAAATAAAAATGATAGATTGATGACATAGTTATCTTTGAAGTGATTAAGCAGGGGGAATTGGTATGAAATTGCATTCCTCTCTAATTTTATATGCATCATGACATTCAAAAAAACCTTTGACTAAGGATAAGGGATATTTTCCCTCAAAAAAACTTTTTAGCCATCTTCACAAGTTTCTCATCTCTGAATAAAATCTTAATCATCTCCACCCTAAGATGTTTATCCTCAAAAGTATATACACCATATCAACCATACTTAACCATCACAATTTTATCCTCAAATGAATTGATCATGATGCCTCTCATTATTACCACCCTATTTATCAAAATTATATCAAAGTTGATGAATAGTTTGGGATCATGACCTATAATCCACTTCATGTATGTCATGAGGTAGCCTCTATATATAATTTTCCAAATGGCATACTTTTTTACATCCATGAAGAATATGGATCAACCCAATATGGATCTTATCCCATTCTCTTTGCTCTGTTAATTCTTTTGAAATATGCAAAGATCCACATTTTATTTTAGTGGTTGACATTAAATTTAGTAATGAAAATGATCCAACATTTAAAATTCATAAAACTAATTTCCTTTCACCTCATAATTAGGTATTCTATCTCCCCACATATATTAATTATGACTCAAGGTTTAACATTAATGAGGCACTCAAATACTTTAGGATTTCCCATTGTTTTGGAGTTAACAACTCAACATTCAATGAAATAGTCATTGAGATATGTCAAGGTTAATAATGAGAAATATTTTATTCAAATCCTAAATTTTTAATAATTTGTGGTGGGATTTCCTCCAATTAGACCCATTTTCTTAGAACATTAAGTTCTACACCAAATTTTTACATGAAGGTATCACATCCATTTCCTTCCCTATACTCATTCTTTATTTTAAATTCCTAAAAATTATAGAGAAGGGTTCTTATGTCCCTAATTTCATTAAGTATGGTCTAAAAAGGGTAATAATATCCTAAGAGACATCTAAAAATATCCAAGTTAACACCTTAAATTATCATATTTTGAATCTTATGTTTGATGTCCAAGTAGATGTGGGTGTCATTAAATTCACTATGAATAATGTTAATATAATAGATAGTGTTGGAAATACTAATGTTTCTAGTAGAAAAATGTGAATATTTTTAATATTTTTGTTTTTGAGTTTTTTCCAAGCATTCATAAAATTATGCAAAGTGTGTGTGTGTGTGTGTGTGTGTGTGGTGTGTAATCCCTATTAAAGTATTAAGTTTTTAAGAGGCTAAATAAAATGTTGATATAGAAATTATATCAAACAATACTACTATATATAATGTTTTAATTTTTTTTATATTTAAAATTAATCAAAGCATTATACATGGTAGTTTACCAAGTATCCAATATGTGTTTAAGGTAAGATTATTTGTGTGTGTGTGTGTGTGTGTGTGTGTGTGTGTGGTGTAATCCCTATTAAAGTATTAAGTTTTTAAGAGGCTAAATAAAATGTTGATATAGAAATTGTATCAAACAATACTACTATATATAATGTTTTAATTTTTTTTATATTTAAAATTAATCAAAGCATTATAAATGGTAGTTTACCAAGTATCCAATGTGTGTGTGTGTGTGTGTGTGTGTGTGTGTGTGTGTGTGTGTGTGTGTGTGTGTGGGTGTGGGTGGTGTAATCCCTATTAAAGTATTAAGTTTTTAAGAGGCTAAATAAAATGTTGATATAGAAATTGTATCAAACAATACTACTATATATAATGTTTTAATTTTTTTTATATTTAAAATTAATCAAAGCATTATACATGGTAGTTTACCAAGTATCCAATATGTGTTTAAGGTAAGATTATTTATCATTCCATCAATGTTTAAGAACCCCACTCTACTTTAAAAATTTCATTTTTACTACCTGTGTTTCTAAATTTTATAATGTCTCACTAATTCTTCTAACCTCAAAATCTATGGTTTTAATTCCTACACTTATTTTTTCAAGTACACAATTTGTTTCTCAGTGATTAAATTATCTCACAAACACTATTACGGATATGGTCCCCATATCTAAACTTTTATCCATATGGTTGCACATAGATTATTTTTTGGTATGTATCTATTGATGTCCATATTTGGGATAAAGATTAAATAACATTTGCATCCATTTTATCCAAAGTATCACAGTATGTAATTCTTTAATTTCTTCCACTCTCAAGTTAATCATAATGGGAGACACTACATCCTATACATATTACACCATAACTACCCTCACTTTACTCAAACACATCTAACACATTATTAGTGAACCTAATTTCACCAACATCCACCTCATAAGGACTACAAATATCAACTCTTGTGACTAATGTGACATCATTAATTTTTTAATGGGAAAAATTAATAGTGTTGTAAACTATGCAACTAGATCGTAGATAAAAACTAGATCTAGTTATCAGTGAAGACCCTGAGATAAATATATAATTTGATAAGGATATTGGAAAATTAAAGAGGCTTACTACTAAGAGATTTTAGAGGGATGGAAAATGTATTATGTTCATAACTAAGGAATATTTTTTCATATTTACAATTAGGATAAAGAGAGAAGATAATGAATCTACCATAGAGTAATAGATATTGAGGATGAATAATATTTGTAATATCCTAAATCTATCATTAATGAACCTAGCCTATTTTGAAGAAAATAAGTGTTAGGCATAAATATCTAAACGTAATGGTTAGAATCACAAAGGAAAAGGCTAAGTTTTTTTCAATATATTGTTCCAAAAGTGGGAGTAGCTTATATTTTTATATATAAATCAATGAACTGAGCTAAGGATGTAAAATATAAATTTGACCAATCCTAGAATAATTTGAAATCTCACCTCATGAAAATTTCATAGTTAAGAGTGTAAAATTTTTACCATTACTTAGGTTTATTGAAAAAAAACTTCCCACTATGACCTTAATGCATATCAGTGTTATTAAATAATTTAAGGACTATAATTCAGAGGCCAAGTGTAAATTTTAAGAAATTTATAGAGGTTTTAGTGGAAAAAAATCATAAAAATTTGTTTATATGAAGAATTTTTTGGTGTTACTTTGACAAGGAATGCATTTCTTCTATAATTAAAATGACACCTTTCTCATTTCATAAGGAAAATAGAATAACTTTAACACAATAATGGATGTATTCATAAAACAAAAAGTGTTTATGAATAATCTATTCTCTCTTCTTATATGATTTTCTAATTCTGATAATGAGTTGTGGAAATGAATTGTTCACCATCTCTAACCATTATTTTATATAACCATTG
The DNA here is from genome assembly GCA_037957365.1 of Torreya grandis. Classification (NCBI taxonomy): domain Eukaryota; kingdom Viridiplantae; phylum Streptophyta; class Pinopsida; order Cupressales; family Taxaceae; genus Torreya; species Torreya grandis. The sequence continues at coordinate 2,030,873 of JARHVA010001986.1, forward strand.
ATGTTAACTACCACATATAACGACTTGTGCATAACAACTCTATCCAGAAGATCATCATGTCTAAGATTGCTATGTGTGGATAACATTTGAAACTAGTTTTTTCCTGCCTAGTTGGGCCCCCTGAGTGTGACCAGAGGGATCACAGATCCAATGGAGGATACTATCAGTGGAAGTGCCTCTAAGGATCTATTTAAAAATTTGATAGAGGATATTCCATCCAATGAATGGAAGAAAGCACTTACAAGTGAAAAGATGTGCCCCTTAAAAAGCATGTCTAGCCTCCCTATTACCTCTGAGGGCACGGCCCTGAATATCCTAGATGATCTGGTGGAGGAAATCATGGCATCCATGCACCTTACATTGGTAAGTAAGTTTTTTTCATTCCATCCTAATATTGAAATGGTTAAGAAATGGATTTTGTCTAGGTGGAAAGTTAAGGATAGTGTTTCAATCACTGCCATGGCAAGAGGCCTATTCCTTTTTAGATTTATGAATAGGGAGGACATAATATCTACTCTTGCTAGAGGACCATGGCTGTATGGCCCACATTCTCTTGCCTTATGCTCATGGAAACTAGATTTTGATCCTAACTCAGACCTTAATAAGTCTACTCCTGCTTGGGTAAGACTGCCAGGGTTCCCTTTGGAATTTTGGGATGAAAAAATTTTCACAGCTATTGGAAATTCTATTGGCCAATATGTCACTATAGATCACATAACCAGAACAAAGTCTAGATGTGTGTATGCTAGACTTTGTGTCAATGTTGAAATTAATAAGACTCTCCCTATGTCCACAGAACTAAACTCTAAATATGGGACTTGGACTCAGCCGATCACTTATGAAAATGCTACCACTTTCTATCAAATATGTAAGAGAAAGGGACATTTAATGACATAATGCACAACAAAGCAAAAGGGAAGGAAAGATAATTCCCAGGTTGAAGGGGAGGATTAGGCTCTCAATCATAGAAAGAATAGTAAGCAAGAAATAGAGAGCAATGTGGAAAATCTGACAATACTGAAAAGGGAGAGGAGGAGACGGGGAAGGAGGATATCACTAGTGGCGAGGGAAAAGCTGTCCCAAAGGAAAATATAATATCAGATGATAGTCAGAAGGCTATAATAAACAAAACAAACCCTCTATAAAAATAGACTAATATGTCTAAAGAAGGAGAAAGAGATAACCATTTGATAGAGGAAGTCAATGCAGAAGACAAAGTTTTAAGAGATGGATAGGAAGAAGTAACTCCAAAAAAATATCCCACCAAAGGAGAAGTAGATTTATAGTTAAATATAGACATTTTCCATGCTCTGGAAGTTAGAGACCAAGTAGGAAACTATTTAACAATAGGTGAAATAGGACAAAGTGGCAGTAATGAATAGGAGGAATGGGTTACCCCAAAGAAAAAGAATCAAAAAGGTAAAAAAAATGTAGATGTTGGCACTGAGTGCAAACAAGGGAGACCAACCCTAAGAGAAACAAGACAAAGAGAGATTGCTAGGGAGATTACCAGTGGTAAATAGAAAACACTAGAGACCCAACCCCCTAAACCCTCTAAATGAGAATATTATCTTGGAACCTAAGGGGCTTTAACAATCCCTTAAAGTAGTTTGAGGTTAAAAACTACATTTTAGATAATAAATTAGATATTTTATTACTCCAAGAAGTCAAGATGAATGAGGAGAGTTTTACAAAAATTGCTGCCTATATATGGCCTAAGGTAGCTTTTTGCATTAGTCCAGCTGAAGGGGCTTTAAGGGGGATTGTCACTATGTGGAATAGTGCTAAAATCTAGGGGTCTCTTATGGCTTATAATAAGCACTTTTTGATTACCAATTTCTCTATGAAATCTTTGAACTGGTCATTGATCAATGTCTATGGACCAAATAACAGAGCTTTGAGATATAAATTATGGGTAGACTTGAGCAGTTTCAGGAATAATCCCCAGAACATTAGATGGATGTTAGCTAGAGATTTTAACACTCCTCTATACAACTTTAGGCAGGTCTTCCAGTAGAAGAAAAATATAGTGGGAAAACTCAACGATATACAGTAATTGATAGATCAAGGGGATGACTTTGAAGACACTTTAGAAGAAGAGAATGCCCTATCTTCTGAATGGAAGAATCTTATGGAAAGAGAAGAGGTTTTCTAGAAATAGAAATCTCATGTTTAGTGGCTTAAAGAGGGGGATAGGAATATTGCCTTTTTCATCTCTCAGCTATGAAACATAGGAAATCCAACTCAATAACTAAGCTTGTCCTAGATAATGGTGACATTATTACCGAGGATAATGAGATAGGGGAACAAGCTAGGGCTTTCTTTCAGAATCTACTCATGGAAGAAAATAATAATGATAGAATTGATAGACCTATGAATCAATTCATTAATAAAATCCCCTATTTGATAATGAAAGAAGATAATCTGGAGATGTTAAAGCCTATATCCAAGGAAGAAGTCCATGCTATTTTATTCTCCATGGGTGTATTCAAAGCCCCAAGTCCTGATGGCTTTCATCCTATATTCTTTCAAGAATATTGGGAGATAGTAGGAGCAGATCTCATGGCTGTTGTTTGTGATTTGTTTAGATCAGGTAAACTTTTGAAACAAGTTAATAATATCTTCATAGTACTTGTTCTTAAAAAATCACAACCTTCACACCTTACTAATTCTAGGCCCATTAGTCTATACAACACTGTTTATAATTTATGTACTAAAGTGATGGTTATGAGGATTCAACCTTTGCTAGACAAAATTATTTCTCCTGCTCAAAAAGGTTTCATCCTGGGTAGGTAGATTCTTGATGCTATGATCACAACACATGAGACTATTCACTCCATGGATAAGATTAGAATCCTTGGTATGGCTCTCAAACTAGATATTTCTAAAGATTATGATAGAGTCTCATGGAATTTTCTGTTCCAAGTGATCATAAAATTTGGGTTTAATGATAAAATGTCTCGCTTGATATGGAATGCGGTCTCTTTTACAAAATTATCAGTGCTGATAAACGATGTTCTTAGAGGGCTTTTCTCATCCTCGAGAGGAATTTTTTAGGGAGACCCTCTCTCCCCGTACTTATTCATCAATATGGTAGAGGCACTGGGAAGATATATACAAGTAGATATAGCCTCAAAAAAGCTAGTGGGCATCAAACCTGCCTCCTCCCTTCATCCTATGGTGGTACAATAGTTTGTGGATGATACCATCTTCTTTGGCATCTCATCGGTGATTGAATCTAGAAGATGGAAGAATATCTTAAATAATTATGTGAGAGAGTCAGGACAAAGGATAAATTTCCAAAAAATCAATGTGTATTTATTTAACACTCCTAATGAACTTAGACATATAATCATTGATATATCAGAATGTGCTGAAGTTGCCCTACTAGCTACCTATTTAGGTCTCCCAGTCAAAGAGGTATCTCCTAGTTTTTGGAATGGAATTGTGGAAAGAATGCAGAGGAAAATTCTTGGTTGGAAAGGGAAACTACTTAGCAGTGTTGGTAAACTGCAACTTCTTCGGGCTTCACTGCAAGGTATTCCTACATACTTCCTGCCTCTTTTTAAAATTATTATGTATATTGCTGAGAAATTGGAATAGATCCAAAAAAAATTTATGGATGGGAGTGGAAGACAAACAGAGAATGTCTTTAGTCAGATGGGAAAAAATGTGTCTTTCAAAATATTATGGTGGACTCAATATTAGGTCTATCAGGAACATGAACAAAGCCCTTCTCTTAAAATTTAGTTGGAACCTGATCCATAAAAACAATGATTTGGGGGAAATATTGTATGCCAAATACATGCATAGCATTGATGATTCCAACTTTCTTCAATAGATGGGATTACCCCAGGGATTTATGATATGGAATAAAATGCTAAAAAGTAGAAGCCTTCTTAAACAGGGAATTAGATGGAAAATTGGAAATGGCTAGCATATTAAATTTTGGGATGATATCTAGTTAAAGAATAGGGATCTCATCACATAGAAAAACTATGGAGAGATTGTTGACTTGGATACCCAATTTTTTGGAGATAGGGTCAGTGATTATATGGAAAATAACAATGGGATGAGGAGCTAGAAAAATCTATTGGACTACTGTGATCACCAGCCTGAGCTTTTCCCTAGAGTTTAGGAGATCTAGTAGTGCATTAAGGAGATCATAATCCCTCTCTTCCCCTGAGAGGATGAACAATACTGGTGGCCAAATAAGAATGGATTGTTCTTTGTCAAATTTGCTTAACATTTTCTCATTCCTAAAGCTCAGAATAAAGATGTATGGAAAAAGGTTTGGAATAATAAACTTATTCCAAAAATTAACATGTTTTGGTGGGCTACTGCTCATAACAAAATCCTTACTCAGGATAACCTTCAAAAGAGAGGGTTTACACTAGTTAACAGATGTTTCATGTGTGGTTCAAAAGAGAAATTAGTTTCACACCTCTTTATCCACTGTGATTTTGCCCAAGAATTATGGGGCACAATACTTAACAACTTTGGTATTTAATGAGTCTATAATTCTGACCTTAAAGAAGTAATTCTCAGCTAGAATCCAACCTTCAGACATCCTTAGCTTATGGAATTATGGAAGCAAACTCTGCCATGTTTGAACTAGATTTTATGGAAAGAATGCAACCACAAAATTTTCAGGAACACTACTAGAAATGCTTCTCAAGTGTTTAACTCTTTGCTAAGACCATTATGGAAAGTGTCACAATAGCTCATATTCTTGTTGTAGAGAAACCCCTATCTCAAATTTAAAACCAAATTGTAGCCAAATGGAAGGTTTAAAACCAAATCCTTGGGTATAATAACTCTAAAATGCTATAAAGACTAAATACTAAATGGATCCCCCCAAAACCTAACTAGATGAAACTCAACTTTGATGGGGCATCCAAGTTGGATGGTAAAGCTAGTGGAGGAGGAATTATAAGGAATGATAAAGGATGGATGTCTATTGTATATGCTGGTGGAATTGGATGCTAGAGCAACAACTATGTTGAAGTAATGGCTTTACTATGGGGATTAAAGTTAGTTATATCCCTAGGAATAAGGAACTTGAATATACAAGGAGACTCTAAGATGGTCATAGATGTCATTAATAAAGCATCAAATGTGGGAATCAAGATAAAAGACATCATTACTGATATCCAATTTCTTTTGTAAAAGTTTTTTGAAGTTGAGGTTTCCCATACCTACAGAGAAGGAAATAGGGTTGATGATGCTTGTGCCAACCTTGGTCAACAATTTTCAGGTTGGAGGGTGTGGCGAAAAGGTGTTCATATTCCCTTAAACATTATGGATATTATTCAAAAGGAGATGACTTGTCAAGAATTAGGTGTATTGATGACAAGGATAGCTCTCAAAGGCAGTCGACGTGGAGAGGGCCATCAGGGATCTTAGAAATTGATAACCTTAGTACTTTTTTGGTAATCATTCATAATTTATTATATCATGAGATTGAAGTGCATGGGTCTCATCATGAAAATCAAGGGAAAATAATTTTCAAGCATGGGAGTAGACAATATCATCTCTGTAGGGTATTTCATAAAATGAGCTATCACATATGCATTATGCATAAATGGAAACAAGGGTTAGTAACTAGTTCAAAGCTAAAGGTAAAACTTAGGAACTCCACTACTTGGGTCTACAAATATAGAATGGGGGGAGACCATATTCAAACTAAACCTATCTCCTATTATGAATTTAAAGATAATCCATTGGTTTGGCATTATTATAAAGAAGGGGGTATCAACCCATATCTAGAAAGGCTTAATGGTTATGACAAAAACTTGTTCGAGCAGTTTGTGAGATCTTAGTTAAATAGGTGGGTCACAGTGGGTGGAATTAGTTTTGAAATCTCCAAAAAGGTGATTTCTATGGCCACAAGAATGACCATGCAGGGTATAAAACTTCAAAGGAACATCAAAATTAAGGATTTGGCTAGCCATTAACTATTTCTAGGTGAGGGAGAAGAACTCATCCTGTATCAAGGAGGGTTCAAGCACACTAAACTTTTGGAGCCATGGGATGGAGTGTGATTCATTATCATGAAGTACTTCACACTCGAAGGGAAATTTACCAGGTTCTACAATTATCACCTTCCTTTGTTAAATCACTTCAGGTGTAATGTTATTATTAGCTTTCCTTTTTACCTACTCTCCTCTTTGGAATACTCTATCCTGAGGGTGAGAGCTAAAATGGCTAAGAAGCCAAATATAAACCCTATTCCCCTACACTAGGGGCTAATTTTTTGCTTATATGACTTTCACTACACCTTGATCCATCCAAGACTATCAGAGTTGATAGTGGAGACATTCCTTCCAACTCGGTGTCCAGTGATGCTATTGATGAGTCCTGGTTTTCCCCTGCTCCTACTAACATAAAATATGTTTCTTTCTCCACCCCTAAAGAGACCCCTATTGATACCCCTAGCTCCTTTGTGAGCAAGAAGGGTAAGAAGAGAAAGGTTGATGAAGAGGAAGAAAATATTAAAGAGACCATGGAGGGGACCCACAAGAATTCAGGTAGGGCCATAGGGGGCCAAGGTGGTAAATCTCACAAGCCTTCCAAAATTAATAAGGAAGGATTTTCCTCTGGAGTACGAAGGTTGAGGTGGATTGCTGGTAAACCTGCCCCAAAGGCCAGACTAATTGATTACTCAGAAAGTGCTTCGAAAGAAGCAACCCAAGAGGAAGAGTCTAAGGAGTTAGAAATCCAAGAAATTTTGGAGGACACTAGAGGGAAGTAGGATACTAGGGATTTTGAGGTTACTGAGGAGCATGGTGCTGACACTATGGGAACTACTGACAATAAGGGGAAAATCTATGTCGAGGAAGATAGTGAGGGTACTGAGAATGAGACTTATTGGAAATTTGAAATTGGGGCCCTGAAGGACCATATTCAGAAGTTGGAGAACATTTTCTCCAAAGGACTTTGGAATACAATTATGTTGAACATGTCTGTGCTGAAAGTGGTGGGTAATACTAGGCATGCTGACAATGTAGAGAATACTGAGAAACTTAATGATCTTATCAAATCAATAGTTATGTAAGGGGAGTCCTCTCTGACTCTGGTCTTTTCATTTCTTGTGTTTTGTTTTTATCTATTGTTCTCGGCTAGTGTCATCGTCTCTCTGAAGGCATATTTTGTTTGTTTGCCTTCTTGTCTTTTTTGGTTGTAAAGGGTTCAGCCCCTAGTTTGCCACCTTACCTTATAAAAAACTAACACATATAACTACACTTATCCAATAATATGTAATCCACTAGGCCCTAATGGTCACATTTAGTTTTTCTTGTGCACTTTTCTTCCAAATGTGTGCATATTTCCTTTTATGATTTCATCTTGCATGCACAAAAATTATTTTTATTTTAGTTCATTATTCTAAATCAATATCTTATGTAGTAATAATATATGTGTATATATTTTTCCTACTTACATGAATGCAAAAACTACCTTTTATTCCTTTAAGCATTAATTTATTCAACTCTTCTCTTTGTCATCAAACCCATCTAGTTTTCATTTCTTACCTTAGTTTCAAGTTGCATGATGTTACCTAGCGCATTGTTTTTGTATCATGGTCACTCTAACTATTATTATTTTTATTTAACACACTTGATTATATATAAAGTATTAAAGCACATAAATGAGTCCCACTTGGTGTCCAAGTCCATCCAAATCTTTAAAAAATGGGGTTCAAACAAACCTCCTTCATTCCAAACCCTACGTGTACTTTTTGAATGGGATTAGAACAAAGGGAGTTTTATTGAAGTGGATTTGAACAAAGGGTTTCAAATATTTACTTCATGCATGTAATTAATTTCAATAAAGTGGCCAATGAAATGATTTATTTTGAGGGCATTAGATCAAAGGGTGTTCATTCAAACCCCCTTTGTTCTAACCCATTTTTTATATCCCCATTCATTCTAACCCCATGTGGCATCAAATATTCACTCATTTAAGTAGAAAACTACTATTGGTCTAAAATTGCCACTTTGGATGCCACATAATAAGATGAAAAAGTAAAATAAAAACAAGTGTATCTACATATAAATAATCTTTTTATGAGCTTTATAATAATATGATTTTTTTATAAATTTTAATAATACTTATTTTAATTTATTTAGTAAATTGTAATTATTTATAAAATGAAGTACCATATGTTTGAGGCACTAGGGAAAATAAGAGACTATGGCTAAAAAAATTAAAAAATATCACTGCACTCAACTTTAATTTCCTTGTTCTAGTGGCAAAAAAAATAGTCTATTTTGACCTATATATAAAAAAATATCATGAGAGCATTGATATTCCATACCTTGATCATTAAAAAAATAAAAAAAAATATTATTTTATCAAAAAAAATTATAAAAAAATAATCTTGCACTATGTCCATGTTTCTAAGATGTCTTTATAAGAAATCTTGAGAAAATATTATGTTTTGAGAAAATTGTGAGGAGAAATCAAGTACTCTATAAAACAATTTGTACACAAAACATACACATTGTGTATTTAAGTATTAAAAAATATTATATATATATATATATATATATATAATAATAATAATAAATGTAATATAAACTTAAAATGTAACATTTCATTAGTTTACACCATTTTTCACATTTTATATAGTTAAGTCACTATTGTCTATACAAATTTAAAAATTTTCACATTTTCATTTTCATTTTTTTCTTTAGTATATATACATAATTTTCCATAGATTAATCCTTCTAAGGTACTCGTATTATCCTAATTTGGATTGTGAAACACTAATTAAGATAGAAAATTGAATGTATTTTAGATTATAAAGTATGTGAGTTAAGCATGAATCTAAATGTAGAATATTAACGATAGTTTGACAAGTGGTATGTGATAAATATGGAAAGTACTAAATAAATCTACCATGACCCTACCAATGGGCACCTTTTTACAACTATTATATATAGCTTATGTGGCATGTCCCTTTAGATTTCAAATGGATTTTGACTATTGTCTCAAGTGCAATTTAAGTGCAATTTTGTGTGTGTGTGTGTGTGTGTGTGTGTGTGTGTGTGTGTGTGTGTGTGTGAACACACATGTAAATATACTCTTGGCATGACCCTTTAGGTGGTTAAATTAAGTGATATTATCTAGTAATGGTTCTACGACCCATAAACTCACTCTAGTGTGTCTTATTTTATGATGATTTATTTAAAAAGTTTAGTAATGGACTTGAAAAATCATATAAATTATATAAAGAAGTTGATTTATTTAAGCCTTGTGCATGGCATGAATATACTTATATAAATAATTTTCATTATTGAAATTTAACTATTTAAAGTATTGTGTTTCATAGAAATCTAAATGCTTAGGATTTTTGGATAAATGTATAAGTTTGAGTGCATGTTATTATGCATAAAAGAGACCCTTGTTTTTTTATAAGTTTAATGCATTTGGTAAGGGGAAATTTTTATTAGACCATAGAATCTTTGAGGTAAGTGTGTTGGACCACATTATGGTCATAAAATGTATGGGGGGAGGATCTCTATTAAATGCCTATACATAAATCAATTGAAAACAAAACAAACATCGTATTCCCCCTTATTCACCCATTGATGTGGTATGCTCGGTATACTCCAGTTGGGAAAGAAATAGTAAGTGTATGAAGGAAAAAATGTTTCCTATTTAATGTGAGTTTGAATGTTGGTTAGAACCTTATTTTGTTGTTCTTGGCTATAGACTTGATTGGAGATTAGTTCTTAGCTTGGAAAATAATTGTTTAAGGTTGCCTTTGTTTGGTTATCATTGTGGGCCATTGACTTAGATGTAGAGAGAGAAGAATGAGGATATTTAGAAGAAAATAGAGGGTTTTAGATCTACATATACCACAACCATATTGGGGGAAGGTATGGAGAAAATGAAGTGTTTTTAGTCCTATATATTTGGGCTACCATGTTGGGAAAGAAGGAATAAAAAGAAGGAGAGGGAGAAGACGGATGGTGACAAGGAGAAGGAATAAAATGAACAAAAAAATGATATAGGTTTGATTTTAGGGTTTTGGAAGTAGAGGTGTTATTGTTGTGGCTTGGTTTATGGTGCCATAGTGGAAGACTAAGATAAAAACCTTGTGTTTTTTTTTCTAGGCATGTGTTCCTTTTTTTCTCCTTTTAAGTCTAAATTTTGATTTCTAAATTCTATATTAATATTTTCAATTATTTATAAACCTTGTTGGGTATATTTTCTTGTGAGAATATTTGGTTATTCCCACCTAATCATATGTCATGTCCAGGGGTGATGTGAAGTTTTGTATGAAAAATTTTGGTTATTTTGATTAAGGAAAAATAGGGTATGACCTTGGATAATGTCTAGTTTTCTTTGATTGAGTGGCTGCCCCTTTTGAATATTCTAAGCCATAATAGAGGATTTAGTATTGTCTTTGATGGAATGATATTTTTATGATTGGTGAATAACTTGATTATGATTTTTTTTCTTAAGGTTATAATGTCATAAAAAAACTATGTGTATTTAATTTTTCTAAAGATGGGATGGAGTTTTCCCTAAATTTTGACATTTCCACTTGGTATGAAATCTCTATTGTTAATTAGCAATTGTGATATGCATCAAGATTTTGAATATTATATAGTGGGTATATCTTGAATTTGACTCACCTTACATATTTGATTAAACATTGTTTATAACTTTTTAACAATGTGTGAACTTATTTGCATAATACCTCCTATTGATATTATAATCGTATTGGCCTAGGCTACCACTTGTAGTGAAAATAGAAATATTCTGAAATTCTTGTTGAGTTGTGTTTACTCCTTATATGACAAGTTTTGGATTTAATTGAAAAAATATAAAATCTTAACACTAGGAATTAACATTTGTGTTTCATGTATAGACAACATGTGTATAGTAAAATAATAAAGAAAAGAAAGAGAAAAAACTTCTAGTTGATGAATCATGACCAAAACTTCAAACCCTAATCACTATGTTATCCCTACAGTGGTAGTAGTGACATTTGGTTTTGTAATTATGACCATATGGGAGTCTCTAATGTCTGCATTAATAGAAATGGTTCAATATTCTATATATGGCATTGAGTTGGCCCTAGTGATGATGGTTGGCTTAGGTGGAAAAAGTGACTTGAAGGTTATAACCATTGTATGTTGTAAGGAATTTAGAACCCTAACTCCTATAGTGGTCAAATATATTATATTTTAGCCATAATAGGAAAATAAAATTGATGTATCAAAGGATTAGGAAGCTAAGGCTTTGGGAGAAATTGATCAGGTCAAACCTTAGGTAGCCAAACAAGTAGGGAGTAAAAGAAATAGATTTACTATGACATAGAGGACCTTTGTAGAAGTGGAATTGATAAGGGTTTACAAGCCTTTGGAACCAAAAAATAGAATCTTCTCTATTTCCTTTGAGGAGAAAGTTCTTGAAGATGTGCTAGAAAATGAATAACAGTTTGTTGATAATGGGATTTAATGCAAGTTTAATCAGATCTAACCAAGGAAATGAATTTTTGAAAATTGCCATCCTTTCATGAAAGATACCTTGGAGATATTACCTACTACTATAGTCTTATTTATAACTAATTTTAATCTTCTTGAAGATAAAAAAAATCAATCATGAAAAAATAGATCTGGTATATGGATCAACATCTCCTCTTGATGTACCCTTGGATTCCTTCCTTCTAACTATTAATTGAATCTTTTAATATTAGGCCAGTTTGGGTGCATCTTCCTTACTTGCCACTTTAAATTTTGTGTATATATGCATTATCATCTATAGGTATATCTTTTTTAAAATTCTTATTTTTGGATGGAACTACAATAGATTATCTACACACTACTTATGCTCAAATCCTAGTTTGCATGGATGTGTGAGAGATTCTCAATTCCATTGAATTGAAGGTTCAAAATCAGATTTGGTCACAAGTTCTCATTATTAAGGATTACCTTTCAGATGTAGGAAATTTTTTTCTATAGGGCATTTCATAAGGTCATGTCAAACATCCATAATAAAGAAATGGACCTCTTGGTGGAAGGATGTTCAACCTGACCATCTCACAATTTTTTATTTTGATAGTGAAGATGAGGACATTTGAAAAGAAGTAGAAATTAAATATGAAGAAACATTGGATGAAAAATTAACTCTCTATACAAAATTAATATATACTCTCTGAAAGAACATGTAGGTGAAAAAATTCATTCCTCAGATTCTAAAGAAGGTTTTTTAATAAGGGAATCTCTTATAAATTGCATACCAATGGATACTCTAGGAGACTCCATCCCTATTGCATCAAATTTGGGAGGAGTTTGAAATTTAGTGATAAAAAATAAGAAATGTAGAGGAAATAATAATTTTAAACCTATTAACATGACCCTCAAATCGCAAAAGGAAAAAAGTTTTGAAGGGTCTTGAGTCATCTTGGTTTTATGCAGATTAGGTAGGTTTTGGTTTTTATCTACTACTATTGTAGTGTTGGTTTTTATTTGTTACTTTTATACAGACATTTCTATTTTATCTTTTTTTAAGACCTTGTTTTTAGTTTATTTTTTAAAGGGTAGGGTCCCTATTCAAAGCCCACTTTTACCTTTAATAAAAACATTCATGTTGATCTACCTATTATGCATTCATAACATGGTTATGTGGTTTTAATACATAAGGCTCTCCTATTATAGATGGTAAGTGTTGATCTTTTAGTGATTATAGTTTTTAAGTTTTGGTATGCAATAAATAAAAGATGAAAACTAGTGTACAACTACTAGTTATGCTTTTGTATGGTAAGACACAATTTATTATTTAAGGAAATACTGAAGTTGAATTTGTTGTGTTCTTACTATTAATTCTTAGATTCATATTTAATCTTGAGTAATGATTGTTGTGAAATGATTTTTATTATAATGACAAGTGGTACTATTGATATTATCCTTTCTCACATATCTTATCTTTGGCATTACCTTTCCCTTAGTCATTCCTAGAAATGCTTGAAATTTTATGTTTAAGAAAGAGGTACTTGAGTTGTCATATGTATTCCATTATGTTATTTTATTTTTAATGGTATCACTTAGTTATGAGAAAATGAATTGATTGAATTAACAAAATAGTTATGATTAGATAAGATTTGGGTACTCTTAGCCATTGCATATTTTATTACTACTTGTTATGAGCATTATTGATCTTGTCTCATTGCAGTCACACCGGTATGCATTACCCTATTTATTTGAAAGTTCATATAATGGTTAATTCATGATTTATCTTTCATAAAAAGGTTAATCATAGCAATAAGTAATATTGGGAATCTTACCTTTATTTTATGTGAAATTCTGTTAGTTGATTATTTCCCTTATGAATCTTGTTTTATTAAAATAGAATTTAATTCTCAGAATATTTACTAAGAAGGAAGGACACCTTATTTTCACCCTTTTAGTGTAGGGATTTTATTTATTTGTCTCTTCCCTTTTGTATTTGGTTTCTTGATTAACTTGTCACCTGTGAAATTATGTTCGACACTGTTAGTCCATGAAGTCTTTCAAGGTGATAAAGTTATTAGTTGAGTTTATTATAATTATATAATTATTGTAATTGGCATAAATTATATTGAATGCCTACTTAAAACATTTTTCTATATATGATAGCATAACAACTTCCTTGGGAATATGCCTTCAAGATTTCATACATATTCATATGTTAAAACTATCAACATTTTAAGGATTTTCAACCTATTGTATCAATCTTATTCTTATGATATTAAGACTCGATGATGTAGTATTTGGTATGCAATAAATTTTGTATTAAAAAATATTTTGTTTGTACTTAAAAATGACATCCTTATATTAAGGATTGAATATGATATATTATAGTTATATACTAGAATGATTCAACCTTGAACGTGGTTAAGTTTAAGTTATTAGAATTCCCTCATTTGAGGAGGGTTGCCCATGTGGTTTGATAAATAAGGCTATAATAATAAAATATGGAATATATATATATATATATAGATATACACACATATATATATATATACATATATATATATATATATATATATATATATATATATACATACACACACACATATATATATATATATATATATATATAGACACACACACAAATGTGTTAATATTATTCCACTCACCTCAGCTATTAAATTATGTTATGTGAAGTGATTTATTCACTTTCTTGATGGTTATCTATGAGGTGTATGTGGAATCCCTTGATATATACGTATTAAAATTCTTAATATTATCAACACTTATTTATTATGCAGTTAAGTATAGATATATGTTCTATGTATGTATGTATGTCATTGGTTAGGCCACGCCATGCTATCAATATTGGAAAATTATAAGCTACACACACTATGATATGGCCTTATGGAAAAATTGTTTTATGATGTTATTTTCAGTGGTTTATATTTCCATATTAGTTTTTGAATCCAACTTAATGTATGTATTTGTCTCATGATACTATCTTTTCTAATATTGAATGATAATATAAACCTATTGCATTTTGAGAGTGTAATGTCAAGCGTTAGTAATTGGCAAACCAATGAATCAATCATTATTATATTATAAGGGTGTGAATTTAACCATGATTAATGTTTATGAGTATGACTTATGAGTTAGATATTCCAAGGTCAATGTGATTCTAATCAGAAAATTAATCTTAGTATGCATATATTCACCATGTGCAAGCATTATGTTATGTGGTAGCTAGCTATTTGTTAATACAAACCATACCTAGTCTAAATTTATGATATTACAAGTAACCTAATGGCTGAATTCTCATCCAAATAAGTCATTACTATTTTTTTCTAAATCATTCATTATTATTATTTTAAGGAATTTGAATGAATTATTAATGTAATAACCCTATGGTCAGGGATATACTTACACAATCCTAATCTAGTAACACTATTATTGTTGTTTCATTTTAACAACTAGTGTTTATCTCATACCGTGTAAGAATCCCATATGGATGAGTCCTTGTTTTTATAATAGGACTATTTAGGAGGTTATGTTCTTTGTCAACATGTGCATTTTTTCATTGTGAATGTTAAATTTTCATGTTGGTTTAAGGAACATGGTTATATAATACCATGATAACCATTTTCCTTTTGTTGGGGCCATATGTGGTAGGATGGAATTCGATAAATGATGGAACTTGGGTGAAATTATCCCTAAGGTTATGGATTATGCCACCATGATATAATGGTGTAAAACCTAAATTGGTCCTCTCTTATGCGATTATAAGGTTCTATGCTCATAGTCTTATGTTGGGTCACCTTGGTAGTAGATTGATGTTATCTACTTATTGATCTGAAAATGTTGTAAGGTTGGCATAAGCCAAAGCTAAAATTCATGGTACCATTGGATCGATTTTAGGACTTGCTACACCTATTATGGTATCTCTTTTTTATCAAGATGACTTAATTAATAATAGCCAATATGTTGACTCTTTGTTATGATAAACCTTTCCATGGATCAATAACCTTAACTAGGGTACTTGAGGGCTTGAGAGAAACTTAATGCCTCATTATTTTCCAATTCATAATCATATAGGGTTATCATATGCTTATATTGGGCTAAAGATCCATAGGTGATCTAATAGGGAAATTGATTACCTTGTAAAATTTTAAAGGTTATTAGTGTGAGCCACACACCAATACCCTTTGAATGGTGTATCATATTTTAGGCAACCCCTTTCTCTATAGAATAATCTAATGATGGTCATAATTTCATAAGTATCTCATGGGCCCAATCCATTTATGGTTGTCTAATCATATTGTACATCATTGTGATGACTGCATCATGTATGGTAAGTTTGTGTAGTGGGCTCTACATGCATTTATATTATGTACTCTATTAGCAACTCCCAAATTTTTTTTGGAGTTATTTAATCTAGTGTCATAGCTTGTGCTATGCATATTTTTTGAGAATAAGGTTTATTTGATCTCACTCTTTGGTGTAGATACTCAAAAATCGTATGGTTCTAGTCATCATCAAACACCTTTTGTCCCCTTGGCTCCCTTGGGTTAGGATTACCTATTAAAATAATTAAACATATCCATATTCCCCCTTTGGATAAAATAATTAAGTTAATTAATTAACTAATTAAATAAAGCCTATTTACACCTCACCTACCCAAATTGATGGCTAATTGATTGACACCTAGCCTAAGGACCATTTATACCCTAGCATTTAATTATGTAACCTCCTAGACTGATTCCTCATACATCTACCATGAGCACTTTATTAACCTTAGACCATTTCCTAATGTCTTAACCATAAGTCATTAGTCAAATTAGCTAATTATAGCCAACTTTGACTATTTCCCCCTAACCGTTACTGATCATCCCTCAACTGGTAGTAGTTGATTAGGACCATCGATAGTTACATAAGGTAAACCAAAATTTTGCCTCTAGAGGTTGAAATCATATTTTCATGATATACTCTTACTCTCATGTGAATCAAAGATCCTGAGAAAACCAAGAACTAGATGAGATGACTTTAGGTGCTTTAACAAATGACTATCAAGATTCTAAGTACCATTACTCTACCAACATTTATTTAGGATCCATAACAAATTTCAGCCAACCTTAACACTCTTGTAGACCAATAAGATTAGAATTAAGTATCTACACTTTTATCAAGTTTAGTAACTAGTTTTATTAGTTTAATTGCTTGTTTCCTTTCCCATTTCCTTGCATTTCATTCCCTATGTTGGAGTTATACAACTCTAGGCACTTCACCCTCTACCCCATACCACCCATAAACCATTCTTGCTCACCTAAATAATCTCTAAACTAGGTATTTATGAGAATTCATTTCTCTCTCACAACTAACACCCAACCTAGAAATCACCTTTAGAACCCTTCTAGAACTCACCTCAATATCCATTTTTGCCCAAACTAGATCTCATAATAACTATTTATGGTCATACCTAAATTGTCGATGATTGGATCTAACCATGGATGATCACTATGTGTTTTATTTTTAAATAGAAAGCAAATTTCACCTACTAGTCCATACCCAAATTCCAATTTTTGAGTTTCCATTGCATCACAAAGGTTCAACATATTTTCTAAATCATGTTTGAATAAAATTAGTATTTATCAAGTTATTGCTATTTTAGTAAAATCACTTCATTTATCTCTTGCATTTGATTTTAGTATCTTTTTTTATTTTATGAAATCATTTACTTTTAGTTTTTTAGAACTTAATTGTTTCAAGTGTGGATTGACAGCCTCCAAAGAAGCTTAGTACTTCTTAGATCTAGCTCATGCTAAGAAATCCACTTAACTATCTCACTAATGAACCATTTTTCTAGTTGCTTTCTTATCTATAGGTCATCTTCCCCTAACAAAGAGGAGTATCTTCAATCAACTAGATTCATGTGTGCATAATGAAACTAGGTTTCTCTACCTCACCCTTCTTTAAAGTTTCTTCTTGCTTTCCTAAAATAAAATAAATGAAAAAATAGTGAAACATTATGGCATTCCTAGTGGGACCCTTGATATATTTATTGGGTTCATAGTTAGGACATTTAGTTATATTAAAGAAGATTCATGCATTTCATTCTTTTCTGAAAACTAAAATGTTCCTTATTTCCTTTCTTCTTTTCTAAAAAACATTTTTTAGTTTCTTTTGAATTCTTAGGAAAAAGTAAAAATTGTCATTTTGCCTTCATTTCTAAATTTTTTTAAAGTACTCATTTTGATCCTAAGATTTTCATGACCATATCACATCTATGTGCATCTTAGTTATTTTTATATTTATTTGAAAAAAATCAAAGTTTCCTTTGGATATAAAATTAACTTGTATCCATTATTTGCTTGTATTATTTATCTCACATAACTTAATTAAATGAAGAAAATCAATTATAATCTCACTTATTATAACACACATAAATAAAAAATCACATATTCAATCAAACATCAAAACACTAACACAAGGCTCAACTAGGATTTCTTCACCTAGTGGTAAACTTTTAATTTTAGCTATCCCACTTGGACTTCACTATGAAGGGGAGAAACCAAGACTCAATTCATTGGTTAAGTATAATCTCTAGAATTTGGTATATTTTGGCTAATCATGTGACACCCTTATCACTTTGATACATGAATTGAGGTGGTAGGCCCCAATATCAAGCCACGTACAAAATACTAACATAGATTCTTGAGAGCCTTTAATAACCTAAAACCATCTCAAGACATCCTATTCTAATACCCACTTTACAAGCCCAAGTTTATCTTCATAAACTTCTTAAAATTTAAGGCATAATCCCCAAGAAAGTTAAAAATTATTCTAGGATTTAAATGTACTTTAGTGTATGCTTGTTTTCCTTGAAATCTTTTATTTTGATTACTTTTCTTTTGAGTGTGTGAGATCACATTTACCTTTATTTCCTTTTTATTTGCATGGTTTTGACAAGATAATAACTAAGCAACCAAGAAAATTAATAACCACCACCCATTTTCGTATTCTTCCTCATCCATTGAGTACATCTTGGATGTATGAATTTCCCCCCATCACTATGGAAGTCCTAGTATACCTCAAACAATTTCCCAAGGAGACATGGATTTCACCACCCTTTTGGATAATAATCCTATAGCCATCCAACAATACCTTAATACCATGTCCTACCATACCCCTACTTTGGTTCTATCCATTGAGCAACCCTATGGCATACCACCTAATTCCCAACCTCCTATGGCTACTTACCAATAAGTGGTATCTTCCAAACCATCAAATTCCAATTACCAATACATGCCATACTCCCAACCTTCTACTAGATACCCATATGTTGTACCTACCCAACCCTCAAAAAATATACCTTACAACTATGGGGGTGCACAACCACAAACTAATCTAATCAAGATATCAATGGATAAGATGACAAATTTAGATTCACCCATTTCTTATTCCCACAACCTATTATCTTATAATAAAATTTTCAATGAACTAATTCACCCATCCATACTAATTTGATCATACCCTCCTCAATGGGAACTTCCAAATTTTTTAAAATTTTAGAGAAAGGAGGATCCCTAAAAACATCTTAGAACATTTAGGAACTCTTGTTAATTAATTTCTTATGATGATTATCTCCTTCTTTTCACCTTCCCCATGTCCTTGGGCAATCCAACATTAGATTATTATAGTGCCATTACCAAGCACTCCCTCTTCTCTTTTTCCCAATTAGCCCAAACTTTCATAGATCATTTCTCTATAAATATCTCTAAGCAAATTTCCATTACAAACCTTTACTCTATTATGAAATTTAAGGATGAGTCAATTAACAACTTTGTAGCTCATTGGAGAGGATTGATTAAGCAACTCTCTTTCTCTTTACCCCAACCTGAGTTGATTGAGGTTTTATCTCAGGCTTGTGCCAAGAATATTTCCTCAACTTTATAGGTTCAAACTTTTAGGACCTTTTGATGAGGCTTTCACCATGGCACATAAATTAGAGATTAGATCCATTGATTAGGGGAATCCAAAATTGAGAAACAAGAACTCTAGTTTCAATTCAAATCAAGCTTCTTCCTCCAAAACCAACACCAACACCAAAACCAAGGAACTATGAATGTAGTTGTGCTCAAAATAGCTCCTCCACCAGTTGTTAACCAATCTGATTACTCTAATCCTTCCAACCAAAACACCATAAACTAAAACTGGTATAACTAAAATCAATACAGTATATTAAGGGAGTCATATGCTTCTATTTTGGAAAATTTATTGAAATCAAATATCATAAAACTTCCTCCAATCAAACCCCTATAATAGTTTGATTCCTCTCATCCTGTACCTAGTTGGTATAAGGAAAAAGAATTGTGTGCCTTATACCATGTCATCAAGCATGATATTAGTAAATGTAATACATTTAAAATAATTATAAAAGGGTTGATTGACAAGGGGGAGCTTGCACTAGATAATCCTAATGTACCCCCAAATCAGTCACTTCACATATTTAGACAACCATTCCCCAACCATTCACCCTCCACCAATAACAAAAGTAATAATGTAGAATCCTCTCAAAATAATGAAGTTTATAAAATAAATGTGGTTATTAGTTAACTCATAGTTGAGGAAACCATAACCCAAACCACTTCCTCTCCACTTATTAAGGTAGTGGAGTCATCTACCATTCCTTTAGGAACCAAAATAAAATAATCCATTAACATCCATATTCCACTTATTGAGGTAATGGAAAACATCATCCCTTCTCCTTTGGAATTCATGATAAAGGAGATTACCATCACTTACCTTCTCTTACTTCCATGATAGATCTCTCCACTCTTACCTTAGAAAGCATTCCTAAGGAAGAGGTTGTCACATCCACCCCTCTCATGGAAGAATCATCTTCCAAAATATTGGAAACTTTAATTAAGGAAAAGGACAAGGAAAACACTCCCCTTTCCCAACCCATGGGCTTATCCTTGGAGTCTAATACTAAAGTAACCAATCCCACCTATAATCCATTATCTAGGTTGGTTCAAAACTTTGAGTTCCTCTCCCAGCCCAACCTTAATTGGGATACATTTTAGCACCATTTTGGGCTCTTTTTTCTAATTAAGAAGGATTCATCAACCTCCCCCTTGTCTACCCAACCTTCAACTTCCACTAGTGATTACACCATCATTCCAACCAAACCAATGGAATATTTTACCTCCCAAACCATAGATGAACCATCCAACTCAACTCTACCCAAAGTAACCAAAATACCATCCACCATCCCAAAACATCTCATCAATAATCTAAGCATGCTTTCCACTTAGAGTCTTAATTACCCTCCATTAAAATTAGACATCACACCACTAAACCCACCAGAGAAACTACAAGCTAAACCAACCAAGAAATTAGAACCACCTAGGATCCCAAAATCCAAAACCTTACCTCCTAATTCCACCTTGAATTCCATTTTAGGATCACATCCTTATTAAATCTTGGGACCTCACCCCTATACCTTGATTAAAAGGCCAATCATCCCAAAGAAATCCCAAGCCCAACCTTTTGTTTTAGCTACACCTCCACTGTTAGCTACACATCCACCTATCTTCACCAAACCATTTTCAACCAAAACTTCCACTTATAAACCATCCACCTCCAAACCATTATCCCTCAAACCATCTACTCCAAAATCACACACCAAGAAAATTTCATCCCTAAAAGATCCTATTACCAAGCCTACTCCTAAAAAGGCTTCCACCCTAACCACCAAAGCCAAAACCAGCACTCCCTTACCACCTTTTCTCAAATCATATTATAAAGGTTTCTCAAGGATTCTTATTTTTCTCTACCTCTTATCAAACCATTTGATCCACTTAGTCCTAATCCATCCTAGTTTAATGAAAATTTGGTTTGCTCATACCATAGGATGCATGTCTACTATAAAGCTCTCCAAGTCATATTCCATTGACTATGTGATGAGGAAGACTTAATGATAGAGGAACCACCCTTAATTCTACCACCAATCCAAAAACCATAAGAAACAACCCAATACCTACCTATCCCCACACTCTCATCTAAAAGTGAGGAGGAACTAAAGTAGTCCATTAGCCCAACTCCTCCCCAAATCCATATTATTCATTTGGTCACTTGATCACAAGCCTAATAAAAGGATAAAGGGAAATAAAATGTGTCTATTCCATGTACATACCCTTTGTCCACCACTAAATCACCCAACCAAACCCAAACACCTTCACCCAAGCCCAAATTTTCTATCTTGTGTACCCTATAATCCAACCCCTTTGAGTCAATCCAAAGAGTAGTTCTAAAGCAACTTCACCAAACATTGATGAATATGATGCTATATGAGATAATCAATACCTCACCCATCATTGTTAGGTAGGCATTATAGTATATAGAGGTTCAAATAAAAGATCCAAAATCTCTAACAACCTTCATCATAGCCCTTCAACTTTCCACCCTTGTCACCTTTAAGGATTTGGAGATACCCCTTATTCATCCCAATGATTTGGATCCTCTCATTTTCATTACAACCTACTTAAACTAAACTTGCATTAGGAGGGTAATGATTAATGGAGGAGACAATATTAACATGATTTTCTCCCATACATATGACCAACTAAAATTGTTACAAATATCATGTGAGAAACTACAACAGTGATCTAATCCTTTAGTGAAACTATGGAAAAAACCTTAGGGGTAGTCATCCTCCATATTCATTTAAGACCTCAAACTCTTTTTGAGATCTTCTACATGGTAGAAGGTGATTTCTAATATAACATATTTATTGGATGCCCTTGGATCCATTTCATGTGTTGTGTGACATCTACTTTACATCAGTGTATGAATATTAAGCACTAAGGTCAAGTTGTTACCATACGATCTAATCCATGTCCTTTTACGTCATGCAACATGACTTACCAGCCTAATGATGTTTCCCTTCTCCAATCCACCAAACTTATACCAACCTAAGATGAAACCCCTTCCTCTTCCATCAATCATGCTTCCACTAGCTCATCCATTCTACCCAAGTATCACATCTTAACTTTAGATACCTTCCCTACTCCCAAAGAGTATGAGAAACTTAACCAAAGTCCTAGTTATGATTCCAATATTAGAACCATTATTCCTTTTGGGCCTTCCAATTATCAAACTAATATTATTTATGGGGGGAATTGATCAACCACTTTTTGATTTCACTACCTCCTCTTTGTTTATACCATATACCTCTAATTTCTCCTAGTTGGATAAATTAGGGTTTGCCAAGACATACTTCCATAAGTTTGCTTAGAAGCTATTCAGTCTAGGATATTATGAGCACAAACCACATGGGTTGATACCATTAAGACCCAAAAAAATCATGAAATATTTTGTCTAAGATTCATTCTACTAGAAGAGCCAACCAAACCATCTTGCATCACCATTACTAAGGAATAAATCCCATCCTCACCGACCCATTCCCCTTTAAAATCTGAGGATATCATAATCATTCCCTCTAACTTTTTTTCATCAACATGACTAGTTTAGGAACCCTTACTTATCAAAAGGATGGGGAGACCATGACCATTTATTTGACTCATCTTGAGATGAGATAAGATGACTCTCCTACCATTGATATTATTTAGTGTCAAGAAGATGACTCTCTTCTCACCTATCTTGGTGTGAAAGATTCCTCTATCCAAAAATTCCTCCCTCCTGAGACTTCAACCATGTTGAATGAATCCATCATGGATGACAACTTGTGTACTTAGGATAGCCCATGCATTGTCATAATTAGCCAATCCTTAGATTCCTTGGAGCATCAAGAACTCTCTTCCTTTTTACAAGATCATAACATAGAATTTACTTGGTCTTATAGTGACATGCTAGAAATCAACCCCACCACCATCATCCACAACATCCTTACCACTATTTATTCTAAACATATTAGGTATAAGATTCATAGGATTCACCCTTACATATCCCTTTTTCTTAAAGAAGAGCTCCAGTGCCTCTTATCTATTGATTTAATCCAACCTATTGATTATCCCCAATGGGTCTCAAATGTCATCCCTATCACCAAAGAAATAAGGGGACTTCACATTTGTGAAGAATTTCATGATCTTAACCTTGATTTTTCAAAGGATGAATTCCTTTTGCTAAGCAATGACTAGCTTTTTGATATTACAACCAACCATGAGATGCTATCTCTTATGGATGGTTTCTTAAGATGTAATTACATCTTGATTGCCCCTAAAGATCAACATAAAACTACATTTATCACCCCATAGGGAACATTATACTATAGGGTCATGCCTTTTGGTTTGAATAATGCTGGTGAAACCTACCAATATGATATGAATTATACATTTTATGACCTAATTCATTAAACTATAGAGGACTACATATACTAGTGTATATTTCCTAATTCCTAGATGTAGTTACTCATTTATTTTGTCTTCTTGTGTTTAGCTCAAGAGTCCCATAGGAATATGAATGGAATGTTTGGTAGGTGAAGTGATAAGTCACATTTTTGGATTTATAATGTTTACTTTAGTTCATTTCAATTTGAATTATGAAATCAATATTTCATTATCATTTTGTAAATGTTATTTTTGACCTGTCATTGGTATCAGAGCACAGATTTAATTTGTCATTATTTTCCTATCTCTTATTTTATAGTTGTATAGATTTGAATATAATTTTTCTTTAAAAAATATTTACATATCTATAATATTTTTAGCATATCACTATGGAGATAAGACCTAGGATCTAGCTAATTATTGGTAGTGTATCACTATTGAGAAGGCATTTAACTGGAGACTCAATGGATTATAAGGAATTTTTATTTATTCTAAGGTGTTTTAATATATTGTGAGGCATTTTTTCCTTTTGTCTACTTGATACAATAAAATCTATCAATTTGGGTAGCATTTGGTAAAATTATTAACTACATTTTTTCCTTGTTTGGATGTTATACTTTAGACCTATGTGTAAAATTCTTTGGCTGCACTTTAGACTTTCCATGGACTTGCATGTGTCTTTATTCAACTATCGCATCCAAGTCTTATACATATGTCTCATTTTTGTGACTAATTATTCTACATGTCTCTCAACTATTGCATCCAAGTCAATTGATAATGCTCTCTACTACATGGAAAGACATTCTGATAGTCTAACCTGCAATAGGTATTAATTCCTATTGAATAGTGTAATATTTCAAAAAAATTGAAGATTCCCATGTATTCCGAATGTCATTGCTAAGTTGAGGATGATGCACATATATCCTTCATTCTAATATTTTAATATTCTCAAATAAAAGGAAAGAGGTATAAAATTTTAAGTTTTTAATTTAAAAATCAAATTTCATTTTTTTAAATGTCCTTTTTCAAATTTTGAAAATATTTAAAGTTGAAGGAATTTAAAATTTGAGAATATTTTTGATTGATTTGAGGCATGATAATCTAAGAATTTTTTTCAAAAAATAACCAATTTTTGTAAATTCAATTAAAAATAAGGGGAGATACTCCTTTTACCCATTCATGTATGTCAAAAAATGTAAATATAGAATCAAGAAAAATTGAGTATATTGATGTATGAGGTTTTATTTTTAAGCTGGTGTTAATGAAAAAGTGAATCCTTTTCATTAAATTTGTGTATATATAAAAGGGGACCATTTTGGAGTGATAAGGAACCAATTGGGGTTTACAAAAAACTTAAAATCTCTAAAAACTCAAACAAAAACTCAAAACCATACATTCCATCAAATCCATTATTAGCACGACCTTGATCGATAAAGATAGTTTGCTAGAATGATCTCGACAAGTAGAGAACATGGTCATATTTAATGATTGATGGTTTGAAATTTGTGATGCGACAACACAACCAACTAAACCAATAGGGAATGTAAAGGACATACACGCATGGAAGTAGAAAAACTAGAAGGTTTTAGCCTTGATGAGGGAATTAGTTGATGGATATGTGTTTCAGCATATTTAGGGGTGAAATACACCATTATAATAAATAAAAAAATTAAGGACCTATATGACTCCAATTTAGAGTTGGAATTCATTTAGTTACAGTTGAAATTATTCAATATAGAGTTGAAATATGATGATGTGATCAGATTGGCTTCAGAGATACATGATATAAAACATGATGTTGAAA
Organism: Torreya grandis; assembly: GCA_037957365.1. Classification (NCBI taxonomy): domain Eukaryota; kingdom Viridiplantae; phylum Streptophyta; class Pinopsida; order Cupressales; family Taxaceae; genus Torreya; species Torreya grandis. The sequence continues at coordinate 2,056,489 of JARHVA010001986.1, forward strand.
CAAAATGTGTCAAAATTGACATATACATGAACACATTCATAAAATCCATTATTCCCAACTTTTCAACCTATTTAGAGTCTCTACAAGCAAACAAATAGTTGAAGAATCTCACATTTGATTAGTTAGTTGAAAGGATGGCATATAAAAAAAAGAATTTGGAAGGAAAATAGAAACCAAAATATGTGAAAGTGTGTGCTATGTCAAACAAGCTCTTCCAAAACATCAAATAATTCAATTTCTTCCAAAAATGAAGGAAATAACAACTAAAAGGGAAAAGGTGGAAAAAATGAAAATCATGGTGGTCAAAATCAAAAATAGAATGATAAACAAAACCTCTATTTTGAATAGTGTGACAAAAAAGTTAGCTATGAGACTCATTGAATGAAAGAATACATAGGATAAAATTAAAGCATACCATTAAAAATAAAGAGGTAAATTCAAAAAAATGGTCAAAAGAGTCAAACTCAACCCAATTAACCAATGAATGTGTGTTTTCTAGTATAAATGATGAAGCAAATAGTGTCTTGATTAGTTCCTTATGGTTTGATGCTTAGTTTATTGATACTAATGCCACTCAACATATGAATTTCAAAATAGACTTCTTTGAAGAGTTTATTGAAGAAAGTTGTGGTTCAGTATACCTCATAGATAGATAGAGTTTGCAACCATAGGGAAGAGGTACAATTCAACTCAAGTGTTTAGGATTTCTAAACTACAAACTTGAGAATGTTCTCTAACTTCCTTAACTAAAATGAAACTTGTTTTCCCTAGTGCTCATAAGGCAAAAAGGCCATTCCATTCTGTTGGATAATGGTGATGTCATAATCAAGATAAAAAGTGATAATGTAGTCATATTGATTGGATATGAGGAAGGGAAACTACTCAAACTAAAGGATGAGCCATAAAATTCAAGGAATTATGATCATCTTGTAGAAGATAGAATGTCTCCAAACATGTTGTGTCATGATTTGTTTGGGCACACTCACTATAAAAACATTCATGTATTGAAAAATAATGGTGTTCTTGGCATGCCCACATTGACCACAAAATTATATGAGAAGTGTGAAGCCTACTTCTTGGCTAAACACAGAAGAGAACCATTTTCTAAGTCACAATGAAAAGAAGATAGAAAATTGTAGCTTATTCATTCAGACTTGTGTTTTCTTCCAATCCTCTCTGCTAGTGGTCATAATTATTTCATGTTATTCATTGATCACTACAACAAGATGACATGGATATACTTTTTAAAAAATAAATCATAAGATGTCGATACTTTCAATAAGTTTCAAACAATGATTGAAGATGAAGCACAAACCCACATCAAGACACATAAAATAAATAATGGTGGTAAATTCACATCAAAGAAGTTTGAATCCTATCTTGAGAAAAATGGGATCAAACACCATCTCACATTTCCTCATACTCCATAACAAAATGGAGTAGTTGAAATAATGAACAAAACTATGATGAATATCATTCATGCAATGTTGTATTTAAGAGGGTTAAATATCTAATTTTAGGATGAATTAGATAAAATAATAGTATACCTTTGTAATAGATCACAATTAATAGCTATTTAATAAAATACTCCATATGAGATGTGGTGTGGTCACCTCCCTTTAGTGTGACATCTTCATGTTTTTGGATCTACTTGTTACACATTGATTCCAAAGGAGAAGAGAAACAAATTGGACTAAAGGAGTTAGAAATTCATTAATTTGGGATATTATGATTCCTCCAAGGCATTAAATTTATATGATGAGAAAGAGAAGAAGTTTATTATCACAATAGAAGTTATCTTTTGTGAGACTATAAAGGACAAAAATCATATTAATCTGTAGTTGAGTCGACTAGACAAATATGCAAATTTTGATGTCTATAAGGAGAGTGATTTGAATACTATATACAATGAGTGGGAGGCATAAAAATGGGAATATATTAATATTTTATTATCTCTCTTACATGAGCTTGAAACTCCTCCTGAAGGAGAGAGTAAAACTTCATCAGATATTGAATAGAGGGCTAATAAAATAGAGGGTAGATAGTGAAGGAACTTAATAGGATGAACTTGAAGCACCTAAAACACAAAAAAATATTCCTAAGTGGGAGACTCAAACACTTAAATATGTGAGGCATGATGAATTTTTGAAAATAGGCACCCAAAGTGCACACATAACCTCATCTCAACTAGATAATTCTATTAATGAAATTCAAGACATAATTGGAAAACTCACATTAGATGATTCTCAAGAAGAACTCAATGTTGCATTTGATTTATAACCAATAAATTTAAAACAAGATGAGAAGCTTGAATCTTGGAGAAAAATAATGAAAGATGAGTATAATTCACTGGTGAAAATAGGACTTGAAATCTGGTTGATCCACCATTAAGTTCCAAATTGATTGGCTATAAGTGGGTCTATCACGACAAATACAAGGAAGATGGCTCACTTGAAACAAGTCTTGTTGAAAAGGTGTGTGCTAAAAAATAAGGAATTGACTATAATTAAACCTTTGCACCTATAACAAAATAGAGTAAGATTCAGACCACATTGACTCTAACATCTCACAACAAATGGAAACTTCACCAAATGGATGTCAAAACTATATTTATGAATGGATACCTCAAGGAAATTATGTACATGACACAACCTAATGTTTTTTTAGTCAAGGTACAAGATCAAAAGGTGTGAAAACTAGAAAAATCATTGTATGGTTTGAAACAATCCCCTACAACATGGTATTAAAAACTAGTTGAGCACCTCATGAACATGAACATGAACTTCAAACTTTTTTATTTTGGAGATGCAACTCTTTTCATCAAAAAAATTGATGAAATAGTTATATTTATGGTGGTGTATGTTGATGATTTGCTCATCATAGGGAATAATAAATGGTATACTAAAAAATTCAAAAGTGGTATTATTGTAGGGTTTTAACCTAGGATTTTATAGTGTTGATAAACATGATGAAACTTTAGGTTAAAAAATTTAAATCTAAGTTATGGTATATGGATTTATAATACAATATAAGTCTTTGGCTTAAGGTTCATTGTGTTAATAAACATAATTGGAAACTTAGGATAAAAACATAGATTAAGTCTATTGATGAAAATATTAGACCACAAGTTTATTTTATTGAAGTTTAAAGACCTGAAGTTTTTTATTTACCAAAAAGTGGGAGTCTTAATGAGTTGTAATGTAATAAATAAGCCTTAGCCATGTTTTTGAACCATATCCTTATGTTTGAGTAAGATGATCAATGAGATTAAATTTGATTGCTTCATGAACATCAATTAAGGCCTCATGGGCATCAAATAACGTTCATGAGGATGTCAAATTTAAGTTCATGAAGTCCATTACATCCATAGATCTTGTATTTAATATGCTTGGTTAGATCATCTAGTCTTGATAAAGCATAGACCATCGATTGTGATCTGAGCGGATGTATGTCAGTGGTCCCTAAAATCATGAAGAGGATCAAGTTAGCTCATGGATCAACACATATGAAAATTAGACTAAGTTAAAGGCTTATGTCTAAAAAGCATAATAAAATGGGTTCCTTTGAATATTATAATCATAATGTAAGGTTTTAACCTAAGGTTTCATTGTATTAAGAAAATACAATAAAACTTAGGATAAAAACATAGGTTGAGTCTAAGTATTAATGCACAGGGACCTTTTAATATCAAGCTCAAATGTGAGAGTTACATGTGGTGAATTTATGGGATTCATGATCTATTGACTTTTTTTGACCCTGGGGAGGGTCTGTAGAGCATTGATCTAGATGTGGGTTCCCAAGATGGTAACACTTTTCATCCTTGTAGGGTTCCTTAGGCCTTTAATATTTTAATTTTGTGTTCACTCCATTAGATCAGTTTACATGAGTAGACATAGGTTGTTGATCATGATTCAAGATACTTGCATATGATTGGCTCTTTTCATATATGAAATCCATAGCATAAATTTTATCTTAAGGTTTCATTGTATTAACAATTATAACAAGACCTTATGGTAAAACTTAGCCTAAGTCTTGTTTGACAAAAGTGATCCCTTTGACCTTAACGATGATCACACATCATTTGATCTTTGGTCCTTTTGAAGTATGGATAATTAATCATGATCTTGGGGATCACACATAATTGGTTTGATGGATTAGGCTTTGGATCCATCAAGTCTCTTTCATTCCATCTAATCATCCTCCATGATTAAGTAAGAGTCATTGATACTACAATGAAGCAAGATGCTTAATTTAGGGCTTAGTTTAACATAAAAACTTAGTCTAAAGTTTATAATACTAAGGTCTCATTCATGTTAATAAATACTAATAGGGCCTTAAGACTAAGACTTTATGCTAAGTACGTAACAAAAAGACCATGTGATATGACAAGGTGAAGCTAGGAAAATAAAGGATCCTACACACATGAATTTTAGACCTCATTAAAATAAAGGGAATAAAAATGGGGAAAACATAAAGGCACCAAGCATGATTTTAGGCTAAATTTTGGTCATGATAAAAAAAATGACCAAGCCTTAACATAAAATTAGGCATAGGTCCAAAGCAATTTTTTAAAAAATTCCCACCAAATTTTCTTTGACCATATTTGAATCCAATCCAAAGGTCTAAGTTATATTTTTTTGAAGGAGGGTTTTAGCACATGAATTCAATGACAATATCTTACAAACCAAAGGCTAGTAAAATCCTGAAGAGGGTAAGATTGTGAACGTCCCAATATGATCCATTGATAATATCTCTTTGAAACCTATAACTTAAAACATGAGGGTCAATATTTAGAAACATTAGGCAAGGTTAAATAAAAACCATGAATAAATGGGCTAATTTCATCAAGTGTGGATGATCTTCAAATTCTAATAAAGTGCATAATATCAAGCTTTCAGTGTTAAGGTTCAAAGTATGCACAAGGGTCCTTATTTTTCAAAAATAGGGGTATGTTGAAATCAATATAAACTAATTTAGATTTTGTAATATTAGGCACATATTTCATAACATATGCACTTTAGACATGTCTATTGTTAAAACTGTAGATATTAATGATACTAATGTATAGAATTATTCCAAAACTATGAATCTAAATTTATATATTAATGTGATTTGGCTAATTTAGAAATTGTGTAAGTGTGGAGAACATGATTCCCAAGAATTCCTCCACTATATACAGATAAATATAAAACAATTTCAAATGTGGATAACATTTTTCCAAAACATGCCCCCACTATAATCTGGAGATGTTGAATACTAGATAAGTTTTGATAAAGTGCTTCCAAAGCATACCCCCACTGAGTCTGAAAACTATGAATGTGTGTAAGCCATGTCTATAACATGCCCCTACTAAATCTAAAAATTGATATAAGTACCATATATTGAATAAGTATGGAGAACATTCTTCCAAGGCATGCCCCCATTAAATTTAAAACTATTTCAAATGTGAAGAAAATATCTCTATAACATTCCCCTAATGATATTCCCTACTTTGAGGTGAGGGAAGAAGAGAAACTGGTAGTTACCTCACCTCAAAAGGATAATACAATTTAATAAATTTTTAATGTAACCATGTAGTATAGAAAAGGAACATGTCTAGGTAAATGTATCATTGAATCACATAGAATAATGTGATCACATGAGGGCATAAGATGCATGATAAGGATCATGGAAATATCTATATATTAATAATTTAATCTTAATAATAAAATAAATCACACACCCAAAATCACTCAAAATCAAATCAAAAGGTAATGGTCCTAGGAGACCACAAATAAGGGGCATGTTCAAATTCCACACAATCGAAGGGAAATGACTTAGTCAAATGTCCACAAAATCAAGAATGACATATTCAAATGTCCATACAATAATCAATGACATATTAAAATGTGAATAAAATCACACATATGCATATGGTATGCAAAACAAAGGAGCATATTAAAATGATCAAAAATAAGGACAATAGTAAGACAAGTAACTTAAGGAAGTGCATATAGGAAAGAATAAGACACTAGCATAAATATATCATAGTAGATTATGGATCATATGTGTTATAAATAAATGTCAAGTTAATCATATATAAAGGCATGTGTAAGTACATACACGAGCTCAAAACATGATAATGTAGAGTGACCACAGAATAATATAACTTGTGAGTATTGTGATCATAGAGTTGGATGCCCCCAATGTACATATGACATGAGTAGAGGAAAGGCCCAACATCCAAAATAGGAATAGATCATGTATCTATGTATGCTCATATCAAACTCAAGTAGATTCATGACACACATGTGTATCTATAATTAAATGACATGCTCAGATTACTTAATTTATATGTCTTTTGTTCTCAATTTGAATTTGGATAAGAGACCTTGTTTGTAACATGGATATATAAAAGTATCTCATGGATCAGATGTCTTGGAAAAAATCATCAAGTGCATATCATATCAAGTACCTTATGAAAGATATAATCATGGATAAAGTCATGTGTAAGTACATAGACAATATCAAAATATGATAATGTAGAGTGACCATAGAATAATGTAACCTATGAGTATCATGATGATAGAGGTGGATGTCCCTAATGTCAATATGACATGAGTATAGGAAATGCTCAATATCCAAAAAATGAATAGATCATGTATCTATGTATGCATGTATCACACTCAAGTAGAAGCATGGAACACATGTGTATATATAATTAAATGATATTACATACATCAACATGGAACTAACACATAAATTACAACTATCCAATAAAATATGTAGGTGCAAAAAGTGTTTTTTGATTTTTGAGTGGTTTTTTTTTTAAATTTGATATTTTTGGAATCTTTCAAACCTTTTATGTCTCCACGTGAGAGGTATAAAATGTATCATCACCACTATCAATTATGCATTGTATCCTTCCCTTTAGATCCAATAAATGGTTGGTGTGTTACCCTTGTATTCTATGATATGCATAATAGTATTTGGATCTATGTATAAGATGTATAGGAGGTAAGTTTTCACTTTGTCTCGAATAATTTTTCTTATAATTTTCACATGGTCTCTTAATAATCATGGGTATAATGTTTGTATTAGTTTTTTTAGGTGTTTTTTGTTGTAGCTTTTAATTTCGATAAAAAAACCTTGTTTGTGACAACAATCATAGATGAGGATGTAAACACATGATTTATTCTAGCATGTTGTGAATTATGTGTATATGAAATATTATTTTGAAATAAGGTTATCCTTGAATTTAGAGACTAATTTTGCTTTTGTAACTAATGCATTGACTTGGTCATGGTGTTGATTTATTCTTTGAGAGTTTCACAAATATAAATACTAGGCATATTGGATTGGACATGCATATATGTACCATCAAGGGATATGGGAAGGTTTTTTTGGTTACCCTCTTTTTTCATAATAAGATGATCCACCTTATCCTTTGAAGAGGTGTTAGTATGAACCTAGTTAGATGGATGATATATCGCCCTCCTTATGGTTATGATTTATCTTTTATTCATTTTAAATGTTCTAAACAACATAATGATAATATAGTAGGAGAGACACATAAAATCTAAGGAGCAATCCATTTTATTTATGCATTCTTTAGATTTTTCAAAAAAACTAATTTTTGAAAAAAAGGTTGGCAAATTATAAATTAGAAAAATCAACAAGTTGTTAGAACACTCTAGGAGTTTCATGAAAATATATGAAGGTTAGGTTCATCAAATGCTTAACCATAAAAATGGTTGTTTTCTAGGTTGAGGTTACCTAGATACCCATTAAATAGGTAAATAGAAATGAATAATCAAAAGGGTGATAATCAAATATACAATTGGCCAATTGGGTGTTAAACTCAAATGAAAACATACACTAAATTTTTTATGTTGAGTTATGCTAAAAATAGTAAGTACACCTATGATATATATATATATATATATAAATGACAAAGAATTAATTTACTTCAAGCTTTTTATGATTCTAATGTAGTTTTAGATATGGAATATGTAGGCATAAAACTAGAAGATGGTTATGTAATAGTCATCAGAATATGGATTAGATGCTTATAGAGCCACATATATTAATGCCATCATGGTAAAGCTGCATCAATGTTACTATTTAAACTTGTTGATAGTTTTATGTATGGAATGCATACTATAAAAGGATGAAACCACATAGATGCTTCTAGGTTTGTCTTCACCATCACTTTTTTGCATTCAGATATGGATCATATACTTTTACTCATGAATTTACAAAACCCTAGTTCTTCATCTTCATGGTGAACTTAGGGAAAATGGGTTAGTGGGGACATGATGTTGAGGTAACCCTATATTCCCCTCTATTATTGAGCTTTTCCTACATATAAAATACTCTAAATAGGGCCTTAGATTGATGTAGTTATCCCCTATATGTTTTTTTGTAGGTGAATCATGAAATTTGTGATAATCAAGTACAATAGTGACCTAGCTTATAACTTGGAAAACATATCTCTTGGGTTGATACTTTATTACTTCAGACTTGTATATGTGTTTTAACTATGATTGGTATGGAAATCAGAGAAAATTTGTAAAGTTTTATCAATTTCATTCTTAATAGATTACCTTTTGTATTTTTCTTGTTAAGTAGGTAATAAGTTTCTAGGTGGTGAAAGAATTAGGGTTCATATTGTATTTATATCAATCCCTTTCGATAAATTACTCAAATTTAAAGAACTTATGATGACCATTAGGATATGTTTCATTTGAAAATTAGATGACTTTAGGGCACTATACACTTACATCAAGTTAAGACACTAGTGTTGATATAGGTGTCTATCCCATATGTTAGTGTCTAGGGAGAAAAATAGCAGGTATAGACTCAAAACATGCATAGGTAAAACATAAATAGGCTATAAGAATTTTGATTAAAATAGAAGATCTGGGTCATCAACATAATATTAGTTAAACTAATATATATGCTAAGGGGCATAATATAAATTATATGTGAGATATTAAAAAGTGGGAAAGGTCCGAAATTGAGAGGAATAGGCAAGGTTTGAGTTTTCCAAGTGTACAAGATTGAGGTGCTATAAAATTTATAAATAGTGTCTATAATAGCCTTAGACTATGTATCTTTATTTATGGGCTTGATATGATCAGTATGTTTCCATGTGGATGAACCTCACTCATTTGGATGATCATCTATAATAGAAATATATGCCTCTGCCTATTATTAAGGGATGAGTATGATAATGCCATGTGGCATGATCTCACTTGTTTAAATGCCCAAGACTATTATTTCATTATTTTACCCTATAAGAATGATATTGGGACATTTGGAATGATATTGTTAATCTTGATGCTTGTGGGGTCCTTACCTTAGTTTTTTTGAGTTGATAAAACTCAGTAACTAGAATGAAGACATGTGAAATGATCATATAGCTTAGAACCTAACCATTGGAATTTAAACTTAAGGACTTAGCTATTGTAATTTTAACTCAAGGACTTAGACATTAGAATTTAAACTTAAGGACTTAGCCATTAGAATTTAAACTGCATTGTTACTCTTAAATTTAAAGGTATCTCTAAGTGTAAGAGAGACATGTAGTGATAGCCTATACAATGAATCTTTCAAAAAAAACTAAGTATGAAAATTCATACATACTGTAGGGGGTTGTTTTGTGTTATACCAATTAATATTTGATAAGGTGGCCTTGGGGAGTTAGAATAGTCATGCAAAGAACAAATAACTTTGGGAAAAAACAAGTTAACTCAATTAGTCCATAAATTTTAAATATAATTTTGATGAATCTCATAGCACTAAAATCTAAATAGATGTATATAATAACTTCAATAGATATGTCTACTTAGACCTTTAGACTCAGGTATCAATTGTATTACTAAACTAACTGTGGGAACTCTTAACCATCTTAAAATCAAACCAAGACTTTATTCTGAATAAAAACTTGAACTTAAGATCATTAGTTATAGCTTAGACTTGGATTGATTCATTTCATAACAAGATCTGAAAAAATAATTTAATCTCAAAGATGGTCCTCATTTGAAAATTTTAATATGGGGAGTATTGATCACAACAAATGACAACTACTACAAGGAAAAAAATTTCTCAACATATAGAATCAAGACTATGGGCCTCCATTACTAAATTATTATATAAGCAACTAAATATCCCTTTAGATGAAATTAGAGGAAAAGAGAGTGATTTATTATGATTATAAAAACAACATATGGGGCCCTAATTCATTCAAAGGGTAATTTTATACAAAGATTGGTTATGTTGTTATTTTGGATCCATTGGGCAAGCTCAAACATATCTTAAGTACTCAGAGTTTCTTAAGAGGTAATTTATTTGTATAATTTGTATAAACAAAGAAGGATTGGGAATTTATATACTACCAACCAATGATTTACTACCAACTAATCATCTATTACCCCAATAGATATGTTTTTGGTCCCACTCGATATCTTGCTCCATTTCCAACTAGGCCAAAAAGGCTGTGATGGAGGTTTCCTAAATCACTCTTTCTTATGAATAAAATTACATATTTATGATATTCATAATTTTTTTTAATTTTTTTGTTTAGTTTTGTTAATATCAAAGGGTTTGGGATAAATATAGACACATCATATGAATGGTTTAATATACTACCAACCAATGATATACTACCAAATAATCATCTATTACCCCAATAGATATGTTTTTGGTCCCACTCGATATCTTGCTCCATTTCCAACTAGGCCAAAAAGGCTGTGATGGAGGTTTCCTAAATCACTCTTTCTTATGAATAAAATTACATATTTATGATATTCATAATTTTTTTAAATTTTTTTGTTTAGTTTTGTTAATATCAAAGGGTTGGGGATAAATATAGACACATCATATGAATGGTTTAATTAAATATTTTCATAATAAGGTCCTTTGCTTGCTCGGTGATTTGGTTATGATTGATATGTTCGTTTTAGTGTTTTGATGACCTTAATTGAAAATAAATATTTTATAAATTCTCTTACTTAGTTTTGAATCAGTGACCCCTAATCCTTTTAGTGTCTTAATATGATCTCCTTTAATTATCACATTGTTTAATAATGGGGAGTCACCTTATGCCTTCTAATTTTGTGACTATGTTTTTAGTGCCTTGTCAACTTTTAGGTGATCAAAATCAAGAGCATGGGGACCAAGATTTAGATTGGACTCTATCTATTGGTAGGATTATATTATAGTTAGAGAAACCAACTTCAAGTACCATAGAGCTGATTTTAGTACCGTATCAGTAGAACACTCTTCTAGGTTGGCATAATAGAGGATTTTCCCAACTAGAGCTATAATAAGAAATAAGGTTTTGTGGAGACAAAGGCCAACTAGATTAGAGAAAAGGTATCTATTATATATACATGACCATTGATCAATGATTATTTTGGCTCATTATTTATATCTTGATATTGTATTATATATAAAAAGAGAGAATAATAGAGATGATTATGTAGAGGTTATAGAGTGAAGTAACTTGTATAGTTGTACCATCAATATAGAGAATTTATGTCAATATAGGCACTATAGGCACTAGCTATTTTTAATGTTAATAATAAGTAATTAACCCAATACTAACCCTTGTGATTCATTAGTATAACTAAAGCTAACCTAACTAACATAAACCTATCTATAACTAATGATTTAGAATTTATGTCAATATTTTGTCATGTTTTACATGCTTTAGTTGACTAATTTCCAAGTGAAAGTACCCTTTGGATTAATTTAAACTTTCACTAAAATAAATTGAAGAGTGGTAGGAATAAATGCTATTTTTTTCACATCAAATTTAAAATAATATGGGAATCATTACCAATGGTAGAACTAACATTCTTACAACTACAAGAAGAAGAATTTTGGGTCACTTTCACATAATTTGTATGGTCATGGATTATACAACAAGACAAACACATTGAAGGGTATTTTGTTCACATAAAAATGAATCTAGTGGATTGTAGAGAATCTTAATACACTCCAACACCTCAATACACTAATTACTTAGGATTTTGATCATCGATTTGAGACTCAATTCACTCATTATATTCTAGGATATATATTTTTGGAAATGTTTTGAAGCTAAGAAATATGACTACATTGAAATAATAAGTTAACATTTCTTGAATAAAGTACCATTTCTATTATACAAGATATTTGTGGAAGGCAGATAATATGAGAAGCTAAATAGTTCCTTTAGGTCAAGGAACCTAAGGGATGGAATGAAAAAAAGAAAGGGGGTTCTAAAAGATTGTGAGTACACATAATATATGGTCTAAATGATTAGGGGATGTTAAATATGATGTAGGGTAGTATAATAGTACCTCATAAACATAGGTTAATTAAGAAGAAAAGAGATAGTAATGATAATATAAATTAAATAGTTAAGAAAAATATATTGAATATAGTTAAGAGAAATTTTTTGAATGAATAGATGAGAAAGATGTTGGAGGATGCATGGATTCAATCAAAAAGGAAGAAAAAGACACAAATGAAATAAAGATAAGATATAATAAGGAGAATAAATAGAATAAATTGAAATAGCTTCACCCAATAAAAGTCCCATTATAGAAAATATTGATACTATTACTCCATTAGTAATGGATGAGTTAGAATTCACACTATAGAGAGACACAAATGAGGCAATTGAAAGAGATAGAGTATAAGAGATGTTATATCATACACTGGTATAGGTGATGAATGACATGAAAGATGGATTATTAGAATTATCCATAATGTATGGAACACCCAAATTATTTCAAACCCTAGGAGTAGAAGACCAACTGATTTTGAATACTTTCAGACATAATGTATGAGGAGTAAATAGTAATATAATAATAAGATAAATGATAATTAAATTGGGGCATATCGATCATATAGTATCACCAAGAGAATATATTTTATCAATAGAGGAGATCCCAAAAATAAGTAGTATAGAAGAAAGTGTTAAAGATAACATACAATCCCTTATAGATGAAAATAAAAAGGAGAAAGATGAGTCAAATATAAGTATTGATAGTCACCATAGAGAATGCATACAAACAAATAAGAAAGATGATAATTTAATAAAAATATGATTAGTTAGTGAAAATATTGGATAATATGTCTATTTAGAGATAGTGTTAGAGCATTTAATGTCTAAGTGGTGATTATTTAACCCTTAGCTTCTATTATTAATTATTAAATAATAATATATTATTTATTAACATGAGATGGAAACCTCATGTAAATAAATAATAATATTATATTTATTTAATAAAGTATTGATATTATATTAAATGCCTTTTCAGGATGGTTGGAACTGTTATTTGCAATGGTCACCTCCCTTAAAATTTTACTATAAAATAGGGCTTACCCATTTTGGTTATTCATTCAAATTCACTCAAGGTCTTGTGAAGGTTATTTTGGAAGAGAGGAAGTGGAAGAGAAGTTACATGTTGGGGTAATTTTCTTTCTAAATATATGAATATCACTTTGGTGGGTTTTTTACCTCATCAGGGTTTTCTCACAATAATTATTGTCTCTATGTTAAATTTACATGTGTATACTTTGATAGTTAATTTACATCTAGATCTGTCTATGTTAACTTTCAATATAAGCTTCTATTTGAATTCTATCATGGTATCAGATCATGGGATGTGTTAGTTGATTAGCAAGTTAATCTAGTGCAAGTGTTAAGGAAAAATTCAATTCAATCCTCTCTTAGACCTGTGGAGGAGGTGTATGTCCTATGTCATTAAAAAAATAAAAAATCATTTGTTTAGCATGGTAATTAAGTTTTGAATATTCTAACTACATAGTTTTGAGGATTGAAGGCTTTGTGAAAGTTTTAGGGCTTGAGAAGGCCTTTCTAAGCCTTTATATTTTTTATATCTCCTTTTTAGACACCATTTTAGGGATTTAAATAGTAGTTTTTTGGCATCAAAAAATCATTTCTTAGTCAAAATTAATTTTTGAAGATATCTTTGGCATCATGAGGTAAAAACTATGAGGTTGGTAAATTTTTAGAACCTTTGCCAATTTATAAAATTTATTGTGCCTCCAAAACATTTTAGTTGAGTTTCATTATTTATGTTGTATAATAAATTATAACCTAAAAATCTAAATAAAAATATTTTCTAGTATTTTGTTTGATCTTCCTTTGGTTTGAGGACTAAAATGGGCAAGTTTAAGCATCAAAAGGGAACTTGAAAAGCCTAGGAGGCATATACTAACATTTTTGTATTTTCAAAAATTATTATGTCATTATTTTACATCTTAAGGGGCTTAAATAAATTATTTTGTTGATAAAAATTAAATTTTGAACGTTCCTTTGACATTGGGGGCAAAATCTGGAAGATTATTCTAGTTTTAGAGCTTCTAGTGGCATCTAGCTCCTTATAAATACACCTATTCATCCTCACAAGTGTCACACCTACACATGAAGCATGGAAAATTAAGTATATATTTTATTTTAATTATTTATTAAATAATTTAATTTTTTAATATATCATTTCTTTTTCCATACAATGTAGTAGGGGGACTTTATTGGGTAGTTCATTTTCATCCACTAGTTAAAAAAAACATTATTATTATTTTTAATATGGAATATAAATGATAAATATATTAATTTATTTATTAAAAATAAAATAATAAATCAGTTTAAATATAAATTTATGCATGTATTAATCCAAACTTTAGTGTAGAGGAGTTGGTAACTAATTTTTTGCAAGACTCTTATGAAAATGAGATCTTAAGTTTAAACCCCTCCAACCCAAGTTATTTTTTTGGGGTAAAATTTATTAAAACTAATTTATTTTTAAAATTAATTAATTTGGATATCATTCTTGGTTTGTGTGCTAAAATTCATGTGTTTAATACCTTAGTTAAACTATCAACCTTGTTTTGAATATTGACCTAGTCAAACTTTAGACAAGCATAGTCATGTAACTAATCGATACTTAGGTTTTGAAACATTTAGGATAAATCTAAATGGTCTATTTTATGTTTTGAAAAACCATTTTATTAATTTAACAACCTCTAGCTGATCATTCTGAGTGCGACTCTTTCGATACCTAGTTTAGTGCAATTTCATTTTAATTTTTTGTATTATTTTGCATTTAATTTAATATTCACTTTTGATTTGCTTTATTTTAAAAAATAATATAAAAAATAATTATATAAAAGGGTTAATTTGTTAAATTTTACTTATATTATTGTATCTTTATGACAATTGTGACACACTATTTTGTCATAATCTTTCACATTTTGTTTTACTTTGTTTAGCATTAAATCAAATAATTATTTTGTTTTAAATCTTTAAATTTGTTTTAATTTCAAATTAAAGTTAAATTTAAATTAAAAGGGTTTCATTTTAAGCATTTTTTTACTATCGTATTTAAAAGGAAGCTATGGATTCACCTCATTTTTCTTTAGATAAATCTCAAATGCTTAATTGAAATAACTATAATATATAAAAAATTTGTGTTAAATCTAAATTTATGGATTTAAATTTGCATAATGTTTTCATTGGAATTAAAATATCCCCTTCTAGACGACATGTAACCCTTTTTGAGCTTACCAATGCATATCAATAGAAATAATAGGAAACTATATCCATTACCTTGTAGAGTGTTAAGGATGAATTTCTTCTCTACATTGGTAATCAGGGGTCTCTTAGTGATTTTTTAAAACTCATTTAATCCATGCATGAGGGAACTCATCTATCAAATATTATTAATTTAATCTTAGAATTACTAACTAAACCTATGAAAGGTGATGGGAAAGTTATGATTTTTTTTTCTAAAATTAAGAACATTAAAGCTCAATTAGATGGATGTAATTGTAATTTAATTCATGATCAATTGATTTATTTTATCATTCAGTTAAATATTCATGAAAATTTTAGAAAATTTATTTCAATTTTGAATTTTAAGTATCAAACTGAGCAAGATATCCTTGACCTTACCACCATGTCTTCTCTCCAAATTCTAGAAGAGCAAGTTATGCCAAATTTTGACTATAAATAGAATGCCACCTAAACACTTATCATATTAAATAATGTTTTTAATAACACTAAAAACTATAAATTTAACCCTAATTCAATTAAAGGCAAATACAAGAATAAGAAATATAGTAATAAGAATCATAAACCTAAGTTTAATGGAAATTATAATTTGTGTGGTAAATTTTGTCATAAGAGAGAAACTTTTAATAAAAATAAAGATAAAAATAATAATAAAACTTATAAATATAATAAAGGGAATAAACCTAATCAAAACAAGTAGAAAAATCAAAACCTTAATCAGAATAACAATCAAGATTCAAATTTTATTTCTTTATATGTTGCTTTATTTGCTTCAAATGAAAATGAGTGGATCTTAGATATCAGTGCATCGCACCATATGACATGCTTATCTAATATTTTAAGTAATTCTAGATATATCTCTATAATAATTTACTTATGAGATAATTTATTTTTAGAAGCAACTAAACATAGAAAAGAAAAGTTTTTAAAATATTGTTATTAATGATGTTTTCTTCATACCTAATCTTAAAAATAATTTAATATCTTGTTCTCAAATTAAAAATGATAATTTAATTATGACACTGCTTAAATATATTTGGTCCATTAGAAATAAATTTTGTTCCTTGATATTTGAAGGTGTTCAAAAGAATGGTTTCTATATTTTTTCTCCTTCTACATGTTTACTTTCATTGCATAATAAGAATGAATCTCAACTATGGCATGAAATATTATTACATTTTAAATTAATAATTTTACATGATATATCTATAAAAAATATTATTATTTAACTTCCTTTTATCCCCTCTCATCTTAAGATATTATGAGGGTCACTTATGTGGTAAGCAACATACTAACCCCTTTCACAATAGCCATGATGTGAATTCCTCACATCTTTTAGAATTGATTCATAGTGATGTTGTAGGACATATTAAAGTTGTATCTCTTAATTATTGTTTGTATTTTATTAATTTTATTTATGATTACACTAAAATGTTCTAGTCTTTTTTCATTAAAAAGAAATTTCATGTATTGTTTAAATTCAAGGATTTAAAGCTAGTGTTGAAAATGCATCTGATTTTCTATTAAGAGATTAAGAAATGATAATTATGATGAATATGTTAGCAAAGAGTTTGATTTTTTTTGTATTATTTTTGGTATTCAAAGGTAATAAAAACTCCATACTCCCCTCAAAAAATGGTATTACTTAAAAGGAAAAATTTTACTATCATAGAAATGGCTAGAATAATGTTGCAATCTATAAATGTTCCTAATTTCTTATAAGACAAAGGCATGAATAATTTTTTTTCATATTATAAATAGAGTCTCTACCAAATCCTTGAATATTTATACCCATTTAGAAATGTTTTTTAAAAATAAACATAGTGTGGCTCATCTCAGGATCTTTGGTAGTCTTGCTTCTATCTTTATTCCTAAAGTTAAATGAAAGAAGATTAATCCTGCTTCTATCTTATCATGAATTAATGACTGTGTATGAATGTGAACCTCAATCATTTGATGAATCCACTCAAAATAATAGATGGGTTATTGTCTATGTAAGATAAATATAATGTCTTAATAAAAAATTAGACATGGGATCTTGTCACTCCTATGCCTAAAAGACATATTATTAGTTATAAGTGGATTTATAAAATCAAATATAGTTCAATGGGTAAAATTAACAAGTTTGAAGTTATATTAATTTCTCACATGTTTATTTAAAAATCCAAGATTGACTATGTAGAAACCTTTGCTCTTGTATAAAAAATGATTACGATTAGACTTGTTATTACTCTTGTAGCCCAAAATAGTTGGGTGATCCATCGAATAGATTTCAAGAATGCATTTCTTAAAGGTGATTTAGAAGAGGAAATATACATGACTCAAACTAAAGGTTTCATTGACCTTAATATATAACATTATGTATGAAAGTTAAGAAAATATTTATATGGTTTAAAATAAGATCCTCAAGCTTGGTATTTTAAAATTAATTCTTTTTTCAAATAATTAGGCATTTCTAAGCACTATTTAGATAATAATCTCTTTGTTAAAGTTTAAAAATGGTTGTTTGATTCTAATTTATTATATTTTGGTGATTTGTTGATTATTAGCAATATAAATAGTTTAATTCATAAATCTAAGGATAAACTAAGTCAAATGTTTGAAATGACTTATGTAGGCATTCTACATCATTTTTAAGAATGGATGTATTTTAAGATAAAAATTCAATTATTGTATCACAATCTTAGTATGCACATAATATTATTGTTAAGCTTAACATGCTTGATTGTAAATATAATTATACTCTTATTGAAATTGGTATTAAACTAGATCATAAACTTGTATGTGAAAAATCTAACCCTACTTTGTATAGATAACTTTTTGGAAGTTTGGTTTATCTAATCATTAATTGGCCATATATTTCATATGTTTTTATTGTTGCTTCCATATTTAGGCATGATCATTATTTTAATCATTATAAATTAGTAGAAATAATATTTAAATATATCAAAGGAACTATAAACTATGATTTATTTTATCCATCTATTGATAATGCTAATTTATATGGTTATTGTGATGCTAACCATGCTAGTGTTACTTTAAATTGAAAATATACTTTTAGATATGTGTTTAAGTTTGGTGTGAGGGATATAAATTGGAGAAACAAGAATCAACCTATTATCTCTATATTTTATATCAAAGTAGAGGACAAAAATGCTATTGAATTTTCCAAAGAATTCATGTGGCTATGAAGGCTATTGGGAAAACTTCATTTAGATGTTTCTTAGAGCACCATCTTATATTGTGGTAATCAAAGTTGTATAGATTTGGTAAAAAATCTAGTATAACACTAAAGAACTAAACACATTGAATTTTATGTGCATTTAATTTAGGATAAAGTCATTAATGGTGATATTGATCTATATTTCTATCCTATGGATAAAAAAGTAGTAGATATCTTCATAAAACCACTTGGTGCTACCAAGTTTTGTCTATTTTATGTGATATTCAGCCTCTCAAAGTTTCCATTAAGGGGGAGTGTGCATGACAACACCACTTACTAATAACCATATGTTACTTCTTCTATATACTTATTCTCATTGTAAAATTCATGTGGAAGTTATTTGATTTAAGTAAACTTCATGTGTAAGTTTTACTTTTGTACCCCAATACATTAAAAGCATAATTTGTGATGGAGGTCCTTATGTTTAAAAGACTTCAAATATGCTTAGTTATTATTCATGAGAAACAATGAAATTTAATCTCAAAATCATGCTAGCTTAAGCTTACTTTATAGTATTTTATGGATTATAATTCCTTTTATTTCAAAAAGGTTACTTTTGACATGATGAAGGTTTTTAAATCCTTAAATTTTACACATAGTATAATTATTTTATGGTGACTATGGTTTTTATCCTCACTTATCATTAAGGGGGAGTGTATGATAAGGGGGAGTGTCATATCATTTAATGTATAAGTGGTGATTATTTAATCCTTCACTTATATTACTAATAATAATAACATATTATTTATTAACAAGAGGTGGAAACCCATATAAATAAATATCAATATTATATTTATTTAATAAATTACTGATATTTTATTAAATTCCTTTTTGAGATGGTTGAAACCATTATTCACAATAGTCACCTGCCTTCATAATTCACTATAAAATAGGGTCTACCCATATTGGTTATTCATTCAAATTTACTCAAGGTTTTGTGAAGGTTATTTTGTAAGAGAGGAAGTCGAAGATAAGTTATGTGTTGGGGTATTTTTTTCCTCAATATCTAAATATCACTTTGGTGGGTTTTTTACCTCATTTAGGTTTTCCCATAGTAATTATTGTCCATATGTCCAATTGACATGTCTATACTTTGGTAGTTAATTATACATCTAGATCTATCTGTGTTAGCTTTCAATATACACTTATGAGGAAGATGAAAATAAAAATGATGCAACCCCCGCAAACCCCAACCAAAAGAGACCAGTTGAGGAGATGAACCCTTTGGATCAATATCCATCTACCTTGACACTTTAAAACCAATGTGAATAACCAATTTTTAATCAAGATATATTTATTGCTAAAGAATTAGAAGATAAATGCAAAAATTAAAAGCATTAAATTGAGAATAGGAGATATTTTTTTATAAATTAGGTATAAGTACTAGGAAGAAGATACTTTCAACAATAACTGATAAGAGATAAGGACCATAATTATAATTTGGTTAAATAGTATAAAGATCAGCTTGGGAAAAATTAACATAAAACTACAGGTCTAAGTAACATAGGAAAATTGACAACTAATAGTACTAATACAAGTAGTAGTACTCCTAAATCATCAAAGAATACTAAGATGGGACAAAACAAGATGAAGTTTCCTTTATTTGAGAAATACATGAAACAAATAAAAGAGCATATGTTTGTATTAGATTCATATTGCATAACCATAACATTATTGATGAACATCTAATGCTATTTGATTTTGTTGGGACCCTAAGATATTATTTGCTTAAATGGTACATGAAGGCATACTCAAGACATACCACTACCTGGGCAGATGTCTGAAAATCATTCAAAGGGTATTTTCACTATATAGACATACCAATAGAAAGTGTTAGTAAAATGAGGGGATTGATTCATAAGAAAAAGAAATCAGTAAGATATTATGACCAATGATTTAAATCAATAGTGAGTAAATTGGATCTATGTGATAATGTAGCACCCAAAAATGTAGTTGTAAAAATGTAGTATGACAAAACATTGTGAGGACAAAACCTAGTGAGGACAAAAGTAGTGGTATTGGTAATGTCATGAGAATATAATGAGGAGCATAATTGAGACATTTTAGTGATTATCACATTGTTTATTTGATTCTTAGTTCATTTTGGTGATAATAGTTAACATTTCAAGGTGGAAAAGTAATGCACAAAATTTACAAGTAAAATAATAGAGGAAAATATGATTTCATGAGTTTTGACCTGTAGTTGAAATTTGTGTCATATTCTATGTGAGCACATCCTTTGATATGTTTTGTTCTTGTGATATTTTATCCTTAATACATTTGATCTTCACGATGTTTTTTATGCTATGTATTTAACCGCTACATTTTTGTCTACTACATTTTTTATAGATACCAAGAAAACTAGAAGAACCTCTTAAAGAAAACCAAAGGATTGAGTGGTTCATATCTAGACATGAATGACATAAAAGATCACCTATTTGTATTAGATTCATATTGGTATATCCATAACATTAATAATGAGTGTGTGATGTAATTTGATTTTTTGGGACACTAAGAAATTATTCGATGAGATGGTACATGAAGATATACTTAGGACATACCACTACATGGGTAGATGTCCAAAAATCATTAAAAAAGAATTTTCACTATCTAGGCAGACCAATAGGGAATTTATTTAGAAGGAAAATGAATTAGTAATAGATTATGACCAATGTTTTAAATCAAAAGTATGAAAATTAAAAGAACCTATTAATTAAAAATAAAGTATTTATTAGTTCATAGAGACATTAGAAATGGTATCATGATTAGAAGCACAATCCTGGTGAATAGATACAAATACTAATTCAAAGATAATATTGAATGGTAACATTTGGAATTAGAAAAACTAAGACTTAAGTAAGAATTATAAATGAAGGGAGATGAGTACATGGTACCACATAACAAGTAGATGTAACTCACACCACTAGGTTTTTTTAGAATCTAGTGTGTGGAGGGCCATTCCAAGACAAAATTACCTCATAGTGATATAGTGAAGAGAGTTGGAGAAATAAAATATACATAACCACCTATATGGATAACACTACCAATATAAAGAGATAGCTATAGAGAGATAATCTATTGCATAATATATAGAGTATATTATCAACATCCCCAACATCTATGCCCAATGATGGAAGTATTAGCTCCCACAAACCAAATAATGCACTATACAAATTATGAATCATTCAATCATAATTTCCATGATATTGATGCACTTACATACATTGAAGATACTACATAGATGAAATAGGTGACAATGCAACAAATAATCCCAATATAGTTAACTTTAACCAATGATAACATACCACATCCTAGCCAACCGTATCAAAAAACACTAGTAATTTAAAACACCCAACCATATTAATATAACAACAATCAAGGGGGATATAAATGGAAACAAGGAAGTTATAGAGGAGGGTACAATGGAAGAGGAAACTAGTAAAGAGGTAGATGATATAATCCAAACTATATCTAGGTGTACCACAAAGAAAGACGTCCCATAACTTGTTATACATTCAAGAATCTTGGACATATTACTAAGAATTTTGAATAACAGCCATAGATTTAATGTGGGTTTTACCATGAAAAGGGCATACATTACTCATTTTTTCCCCAAAATTAGTGCAATTTTATAAAAATGGTAGAATCAAAATAGAGTATATGGTTGAATCTCCACCTAAAAAAGGATATAAACATCTAGGGAAAAAGGTTAAAGGATAAGATACAAAAGGGAGGTGAAATTAAATCCACCTTGAAAAATATGAAGAAAGAATAAAATTACATGAGGGTAGTTCATCTCAAAGGACAATTATAGATAAACAAATTAGACAATGCCAAGAAACAATAAAAGATCAAAAATAGAGACCACAAAAGAAGTCTCTTTCTATTATACATGAAAAATCAAAACCATAAGTGGTAATAAACATTATAAGTGGAATGAATAATAGCAAAGGAAAATAATTGATTACTAATTTTAGTATATAATTAGATATAAAATAATGTGGGGATAAGCCTAACATTTTTGAACATGATAGAATTGTGGATAAAATCATAAAAATCATAATGGAAAAACATAATAAGAATAAGCTTAAGATGACTCATTTTGATGCATATGAAGTTGGTGATTTAAAAAGGATAATAAATATAGTTGAGAAACAGGTCTTATTAACCAAACTTAATCCATTTTGTTGATATTGGAACAAATATAAATGAGAACACCGAGTACAAAGAGTAGAGAATGATAACAAGAGTAGAGCTGAGAAAAATGTGTTCCACACAAATTAAGCATGAAAAAAGATTTTTATTCTATTGGATATTGAAAAAAATGGATAGGAAGTGAAGAACACATTATTACATCTTGGCACAAACACAAATGTGTTAACATAGAGAATGTGGGAAATTTTGGGGAAACCACAGTTACATACAATAACATATGACATTACCATGGCTAAAAATACTTGATGATCATCAATTGACACCTTATAGAACATTAAAGTTATTTTTATGGGGATAAATAAAAAGGTATATTTTGAGGTAATTGATATGTATGATACTATATATCTAACACTATTAAACATGGAATGGTTTATATATTGCAATGGATCACTTAGCCTAGAAGAAGAAAAAAACACATTCGAAAAGAAGGGCTTAGTAATTCATTTCCCATTGGAGGTGGGAATGGATGAAGCATGGTCATAATAACTATGACCAAAATACTAGGATAGTGAATTGATAATCTTACTAGTGTATATACTTTGAAATATATTGTTAAGGTTCAAGATGACTAGGAACCTAATGATTAAGAGGAATTGATAGTCAAAGAAGAAGTCAGAATTACCTTTAGTAATAAAATTGAGGCCTTCATATATGGGGAGACATAAACCATAGTGTGGATAGTTTGTTATGTAATAAGGATACCCTAAAATGGGAAAATCACTACTATAATTAAAGACCCATCACCATAGAAATGAAGAGACCACTATATAGAATCAGCTTCCCATAACAAATTACCTAAGTTTATCAGCATAGGAATCATTGATGAATATTTACAAAAAATTATGAGAGTATTTCCATAATAATAAATAAAAATGAAATCCATTGATGATACACTCACCATTACCATTGCAAGATGGTGGAACACTTACAAAACCAACATTCATACATTGAAACACTTTCGTGTCTTACTAAAAATAAGGTTTGTATAATCAAAGAGATATTTTCTATACATACCACATTAAAAAGGGAACACAAATGCAAAGTTACATCGAAACCTATGAAATGAAATGGAAATAAAAAAGGGAGATAGATAAATGTATATGGTCACAGTTCTTTTTTTGGATAGTAGATGTAATCCCAAAGACATGGTACTTACACCAAGAAATGTGGAAGGGGAAATTTACATGGGAAAATTAAAAAATCTATTTCTATAGAAATTTTAACTTTTGGGACCTTGATACTAGAGTATGTAGGGAATTATGGAAGATCAAAATATTCTTATTCCTGGAAGACTTAGTAATAAGCCAACAATTATCCAAAATCAAAATAGAGGATAGACCATTGAATCATCTAAATGAATGGGAGGAAATTGGAAAAATTGTATGTGATTTAACAAAAACACAAACTAAAATGTAATAATGAAAGAATCAGAGAGGATGTGATATTGTTGCAAGATTACCAAACATGAAGAAGAGGACAAAGAGAAACTAGAGAATATCCATATTAATGTCAAAAATGTTGAAATAAATATACTATATACCATGGAGGATATAATTCAATACTTATGCTAACCACTTAAAATTAGGGAAGAAAATATTTCCATAGAAGGAAATAAAAAAATGGCAAAGCGTGGGAATTATTGGGATAGAGAGGAAGTCAAAAAAAAATCTTGAATTACTAAGGGAATTCAAATATATATTTATATATATGTTCACTAAATTAAAATGGATTAAATAGGAAGTAGGAATATAAAATTAAATTAAAATAAGATACCAAACCACTGTGTAAATGGACATATAGACCAAACACTAATATAAAGGTAAAAGTTAAAACTAAATCAGATAAAATACTTGGAAATGGTATTATAAATATAGTAGAAGACATTAAATGGATAATTCTTATGGTAATATAGAATAATAAAACATGTGAGATTCAAATATGCATGGATTATATGGATTTGAATCATGATTTCCTACATGATCCACTCTCAACTCCATTTACTAAGGAAATATTAAAAAGCCTTGTAGGAAGGAAAATTTATCCATTCATTGATTGGTTTTTAGGATACCATCAAGTTTGGTTAACACTAAAATATAGGATAAAAACTACCTTTGTTACGTAATGGGGATCCTTAATGTATGAATTCATGCCTTTTGAATTAAAAAATTCACCAAAATTATTTAGTCATATAATGGTGAATACATTTAGGGATTTAATCCATAAATTTTGGAAGTATATCTAGATGATTTTATAGTTTATTAATTAATTATAGTCCATTTACAATCACTAAGGATGATTTTTAAAAGATCCATATAGTTAAATATATCATTAAATCTCAAGAAACACATTTTTACTACTCCTTTTGGAACTTTGTTGGGACATATAATATGTAAATAAGGGTTTATGGTGGATCCACCAAAAAATACCATAATCATTAATTTACCACCACCAAAAACACAAAAATAAGTTTGAAAAATATTGTGATATATTGGATACCATTGTAGGTTAAAAAATAGTACACAACCATTAGTGCTCCTATCAAGTAATTATTGAAGAAGTAGAATAATCAACCATTATAATGGTCAAAATAATGCCAAGAGTCCTTTGATACACTCAAGAATAAAATATTGGATGCATTAATCTTATTATTTCCATATTGGAAGAGCCCATTACATTTACATGTTGATGCATCATGAACTACAATAGGAGCGGTATTAACATAACCATGGGGAATAAAGACCACCCAATTTCCTTTGATAGATAGAAATAAACAAGGGTAGAAATTAATTATTCCAAAATGGAAAGAGAAGCACTCATGATGTTATATACAATGAACTTGTTTAGACATTATTTATTGGTGACTCCATTAAATTTATTCAAAAATCAGGAGCCATTAATGTATCTCATCAATAGACTAGTAATCTGAGGGAGAATTTTTCATTGGCTCATGTTATTCCAAGAATTTAACTTAAATATTGTGGTGAAACCTGGAAAAGTAATAATGGACATGACTATTTATCTCTAATAACCATAGGAGAAGATGTAGGACCAATTATGGATGAGTTTCTTGGATCTCACCTCTTCCATGTAAAAGTAGTCCCTAAATACATGGAAGGTATTACATTATTCTTATCTAGTGTAAAGTTCCCAGAGGAATATAATACTTTATAGAATAAAATATTAATTATTCTAGCATTTCCATTTATGATGACTAAAGGGGTGTTGTATAAAAGTGGAAGAGATAAAGTGTTATGTCAAGTAGCATTTTTGCATGAAAGATAAAATATATTAAGGGAGGTACATGATGGAGTTACAAGGGGACACAATTTGGGAGAAGACACAATAAATAAGATACTAATAGTAGGCATATGGTGGCCATAATTTTTCAAAGATACACATAAATATGCAAGAAGCTATGATATTTTTCAAAGAGTTAGAAAACCAAATGCTATAGATGAGATGCCCTTTTGCCTAGTATTGGTGGAAGCACCATTTAAAATATGGGAAATTGAATTCATTAGACCTATTAATCATGTGGCTATGAAAATTAATGCTAAATTCATTATCATTTTAATAGAATACCTAACAATATAGGTGAAATATATGCCCATAAAGGATTATACCATAAAAATGGATACCAAATTTTTATATGAAAACATAATTATGAGGTTTATTTATCTGTTAAGCATAAAAAGTGACCAAGACACTTTATCAACAAATTAATTTCTAAAATAATCAAATATTTCCTAATCCAATGTCATATATGCACTACATACAATTCACAAGCAAGTTGAATAAGGCTATTATGGTATCAGTAAAATAGGGCTATTATAGCACCAATAAAATAACTTTCTTGGTAATTGGTTGTCTAATGTTTACAAAACATATTATTAAGACACATGTACCATATAATATATAAAAATAAAAATACGAGAGAAAACAAAGATAAAAATTTAAAAATATAAAAATATGATGTTGAAGTAATAGATAGTATATGATGGCAATAAAATAAATGAGAATATTGTGGAAATGAGATATTTTTATTCCACATAAGGATTTTAAAACTTGTAATATAAGGTCTAAGGTTGATAATAGTTCATATTGGTAAGAGATAATCCTAATACATAATAAAATAAGATAAACTTTTCATATGCAGAGATAAATTGTGATCATTAGAACAAGGGGCATTGAATGAGGAAAGAACCAAAGGATGGGGAAGAAAAAAGACAAGTAAAATATGAATCTAAGATATTATGTTTTACAGAGTGGTAAGAAATTAAGAAAACATATGAATGTATCTATTCTTAATTTATTTAATGGCATGAAAAAAAAAGGATTTCCAAAATATGGTGTCAGGATGGATAGTGGCATATAATAGTGAGATAAAATAGGGAATAAACATCATACAAATTAAGAAAAGTGACCTTCAATTGATATAGTTTACTACATAAAAATATATGTTATTAGTAAAAAGAGGCAAAGATATGTGGAGATGATGAAAAGGAAATTTCAATGGTGGTACAAAATATGATAAATTAGTAATAGTAAATCATCATATAAGATCAACATAGTCACTACTAGCCTTCATAGATTCAAGGTATGATTATCAAAAAAATGTGTCTCAAGGAAAGGAACCATGTCAAGGGAGTAAACAAGGGAATCAAAATACTAAGTAGTGGTACAAAATAAACTATGTAATTAAGAATAAAGTAGACTAGAAGCACCATAGAAGTAGAATTTACCTCAATGGGATTGTTAATCATTAATTTGTAAAACACACATCTGCAAAAGAAACAAAAAGCTAGAAATAATATTAATTTGTATAAGGAGCCTAATGCTATTAAATATACCCTTTAGAGCAAGAAAATTTTAAGGGATAATTCATAAACTATTTTCAAAAGATGAGGGAAATCTATAGCAAGAACAACTAAATAATGACAATTGGTAAAATCAGTAATAAAATGATAATAACAAAGTAAATACATTATGGGACATCCATTTGCCACCAAATCAAGTGAAAAATTGGGGTGACCAGTGATAATAAATTAATTTTAAATGCCTTAAACAAAACTCAACATTTTTGACAGATGGATTAAGAAAGCTATAAAACAAGGGTTTGATAATTAAAAAAATTACC
Organism: Torreya grandis; assembly: GCA_037957365.1. Taxonomy (NCBI): domain Eukaryota; kingdom Viridiplantae; phylum Streptophyta; class Pinopsida; order Cupressales; family Taxaceae; genus Torreya; species Torreya grandis. The sequence continues at coordinate 2,084,635 of JARHVA010001986.1, forward strand.
AAATTAATTGAGCATCAAATCTCTCCAAAAATAATTCAATTGATACTCATCCATGGTGAAGTAGTTAAATTTATCAAAGAATAAATAATGAAAACTATTTAGGTAGTTAGATTAGAATAAATTAGATAGCTTGCATTCAATAAACATTTACTCAATTCAAAAAAACTAGACTCAACATGAGCATTCTTAAAAACCTCTAATTTGTTACATATTCAGTAATTCATCTATAGATACATCAAAGTTCATATGACAAAGATTGACCATATGGATATGTAAATCAAAAGGCATGTTATGTTATAATTTAACCCTCAAACATAATAATTAGAATACAAGATAGAGTATAGTGTTACTCAGAAGTAGAAATTGGATGCATAGACTAAATTTCCATTCTTTAAGCTCATGATAAGCACAACCAAAGTGATACTCAGTAGGGAATATGATGACATGATATACATGGGATATCCATACCACATCACACAACATGTGATTCACGTTGTGACTTACCTCCTTCATGGATGACATTAAACACATAAATATGAGAAGAAGATGAATGTGAGTATCAACATCCCTTTTGAAATTAATAGGTATAAAAGTGAAAAATAAAGATTTACCTATTCAAAGTATGAATGACTTAAAAATCCATTTTACACCAAATATATTTATATAATGTATATTATACAAAAAAATACAAATTCATAACTTCCAGGACCATCCACATTATATATGACATGGTATCTATTGATATGTAATAGGATCTTACCACTACATTATATTAGTAATACATGGAGAATCTATGGAAGATAAATAAATGTAAGACCATCCAAGACTTATACTATAGATATTTACTTATATTAATTATAATTTAATCTATGCATATTATTCTAGGGCATTAGGGAGGGATAAATTTGAATTTAGACACATCTTTATGTGTCAAAATCCTTAAAATAATGAAAGATATCCTTACAAGATAACAAGTAAAAAAAGTACTACATTGGGAAAAGGACATTAGAGTTATGGTATAATTGAGGTATCAAATATCTAATGAAGTTAATTTACAAAACCCTTTGTTAATAAATTTTTACCTCTCCCAACCCTACCCTAAGAAGTGACAGATGAACAAGTTGAGAAAGTTATTATTATTGTTGGATGGTGGAGCTTTATCTTATTATATTTCCTAGTTCCCAATAGGGGGGTGTGGAGGGGGAAAGAACCCCCCATTATGGTTTCCATAGGGGTCTAGGGGGGAAGTAACCTACTTGTAATCCCCCTAGTAGAGGTTGGGGCCAGTTGCCCCAAAGAGTTTTTTTGTTAAAAATGCATTGTAAAATATTATAATTTCATCGTAAATATGGGCCATTCACTATTAGGTTATAGATCTAATGATAGAAATTATGTTTTTAAATTTTTTCCCTAATATTCAACCCTCATTTGATATGAGGGAAGTGTAATTATGGTAACATGTTGTATGTGGCTCAAGAGGAGACTGCATTAGATGTATTGTAGTTTTTATACCTTCATTTTGTTAGACTGAATAAAGAGAATAAATGGTTCTTTCTATGTGGATGTAGCCCATATTGGGTGAGCCACATCAAATCTATGTCTTTCTTGTATTGTGTTTTTTGCATTTTAATTATATCTTTATTTCATTAATATTGATTTGTATTCTATAGTCCTAATAATTGGTATCAAATTTGAAGGTTTATTTAGTAAATAATCTCATAAGAAAAGAGGGTTCTTAGTTTGAGTGGGAGTAATGGAAAAATATGGAAAATTTAAGGTTGAAAATTTCAACAACCAAAATTACTTGCTATGGAAGATGCAAATGGAGGACTATCTATATCAACAGGATCTTTTCCTACTATTGGGCAGAATAGCAAAGAAGTTAATTACTATGAAGGATGAATATTAAGAGTTTCTTGATAGAAAACCACTAGGAATAATATGGTTGTGCCTGGCAACATCGATGGCCTTAAATATTTAAAAATAAAATACAACAATGGATGTGATAAAGGCAAGGGATAAATTGTATGAAAACCCTCAACCTCTAGCAAGGTATTTCTTATGAAGAATTTATTTAATCTAGAAATGTTAGAAGTTGGGTCTATTGTTGATCATTTAAATGAATTTAACATAGTCATAAATTAGTTAAGCTCTATAGGAGTACATTTTGATGATGAGGTTAGGGCTCTTTTCATTCTATGCTCATTGTCATAAAGCTAGAATGGCTTGGTCATGGTTGTGAGTAATTATATCTCTAGTTCAAATACTTTAAAGTTTGATGTTGTTATTAGTGTTATTCTTAGTGAGGAAATGTGATAGAAAATCATAGGTGAGACATTAGGTTATGATTTTAATATATATAATAGGGGAAGACAAAAGGATAGAGGAAAGGGCCTAGGGAATTATGGTAAGTCTAATAAGGGTAGATCCAAATCTATAGGAATGTTGGTGTGTTGGATTTTTGGGAAGAAAGGACACCTAAAGAAATATTTTGGGTTTTGAAAAGGAAAACAAGGAGATGGACAACAAGATAAAAATTAGGAAGAAAATGTAGTAGGTGATGTGTTATAAGATGATTTAATACTTTCTTTAGATAACATTAATGATTCTTGGGTGTTAGATTCAAGGTCTTTATTTCATGCTACACCCCATAAGAAATATTTTCAAGACTATGTTCAAGGTGATTTTGGATAGGTTTATTTGGGTGATAGTGAACCCTATAAAATTGTCAGAAAGGATAATATATAGATAAAATTAATAAAATGGAAATTTTTTTTTTTGAAAGATGTGAGGCATGTTCCTAAGTTGAGAATAAATCTAATTTCAATAGGGCAAGTTGGGAAGTGAGGGTTACATAGTTACATTTGTAAAAAAATTATGGAAGGTCACTAAAGGATCATTAGTAATAATAAAATGAGAGAAGGTAGGTACATTATATTTATCTACTTGTAATATTGACTCTTATATTACTTTAGCTTATATAAAATTGAATACAAAATCATGGCATCACATAGTTTGGCACATGAGTAATAAGGGAATCTAAATTCTTCACTCAAAGAATTTGTTACCAAATTTGAAGAAGGCAAATTTGGATTTTTATGAGCACTATGTGTATAAAAAATAGAAAAGTGTCAAATTTCTTAGAGTTGGAAAGATAAAGAAGGATGAAAAGTTAGATATTTTGCATATAAATGTATGGGGATTGGCTTAGGTGTCATCCCTTGATGTCTCATCTTATTATGTTACTTTTATTGATGATGCAACTAGAAAAACTTGGGTTTATTACATATGAAAAAAATATGATGTTTTTGATACTTTTAAGAAATAGAAAGCTTTGGTTGAGAATGAGATAGGAAATAAGTTGAAGTGTGTTAGATCAAATAATGGAGGTGACTACTATAGTAAGGAATTTGATAATTATTGTTCATCCCATGGGATTAATAGAGATAATATGGCTCTAAGAACACCACAACAAAATGGTGTGTCATAAAGGATGAACAAGATAATCATGGAGCATGTAAGGAGAATGAGACTACATGTAGGGTTGCCCTTAGAGTTTTGGGAAGTTGTTATGGATACGGACTATTTATTTAATAAATAGAGGGCCTTAAATTCCTTTGGATGGTGGCATTCTAGAGGAAGCATGGATAGGTAAAAGGGTAGATTATTCCTTTTTAAAGACTTTTGGTTGTGAAGAATTTGTCCATATTGATAAATAAAATAGAACCAAGCTAGAAGTAAAATCCAAGACATTTACTTTTATTGGATATGGAGTTAATGATTTTGGTTACCACTTACGGGATTTTGAAAATTGTAAAATCATTATGAGTAGAGATGTGATATTTAATGAGAAGGTCATGTACAAAGATCAGTTACAAGGAAAGAAACAAGAAAATGCAAATACTAAATATGTAGTACTTGATGAAATCATTAGAAATGAAATTCTAAAAGTTCTAGAAAATTATAATGTGTAATAACTACAACAATAACTACCTCAAAGTCCTAGAAGTATAGTTAGAAGATCTACCAGACTAAGTAGACTCCCTAAATGATACTCTCTTCACATTGTTATTTATTATTGAATGATGGTGGTGAGCTAGAAAGCTATGAAGTAGCAATGCAGGTAGAAAATAGAAAGAAGTGGGAGAAATGAATGGAGAGGAGATGGACTCCTTGGTACATAACCAAAAATGGGATTTGATTCAATTACCTATAGGTAAAATATCATTGCATAATAAATGGGTTTATAGGTTAAAGGAGTAATATGGAGAAAAAAATAGGTATAAGGCTAGACTTGCTCTAAAGGGGTTTGTACAAAATAAAGGTGTTGATTTGATGAAATATTTTGTCTAATTGTAAAAATGACTTCCATAAGAACTATTTTAAGTTTCATAGTAGTAGAATATTTGCACCTTGAATATTTATATGTGAATATTGATTTCTTTCATGGAGATTTGGAAGAGAAAATATATATGGAGAATCCATAGGGATACAAAGTAAAAGGTAAAGAGAAAATGGTGTGTAGGTTGAAGAAGAATTTGTATGGTCTAAAAAAAGCTCTAAGGTAGTGGTATTTAAAATTTGACATGTTTATGACAAAACAAGGTTATAGTAGATGTCATTATGACCACTGTGTCTATTTAAAGATTATAATGGCATCTATACTATATTTTTATTTTATGTATAGATGACATGCTTGTTTTAGGGTCTACCATGCAGGATATAAATGATCTCAAAAGTAAATTAGCAAATTCATTTGAAATGAATAATTTTGTTGTTGTAAAGCAAATCCTTGGTATGAGAATAAAAAGAGATAGGAAAAATAGAAAATTGACAGTCTCAAGAATAGTACATCAATAAGGTGTTATTTAGGTTTAATATGCAAGATCCAAACTTGTCAGTGTACATTTAGGAGGGAATTTGAAATTAAGTAAGTAATATTGTCCTAAAATTCAAGAATAAATAAATTACATGTCTAACATGCCATATGTTTCAGTAGTGGTAAGTTTAATGTATGCTATGGTGTGCACAAGACCAAATATTACTCATGTAGTGGGAGTTATTAGTAGGTTTATGAATAATATAGGAAAAGAGCACTAGGATACAATCAAGTGGATTCTCAGGTACTTGAGAGGGACCACTGATCGATGATTATGCTATGAATGTTCAAATTTTACCTTAAAATGATATATCGATGTAGACATGGTTGGAGATTTATATGGTAGGAGGAGCACCATAGGTTATGTTTTCACTATTGGTGATATAACAATTAGTTGGATTTCAAAATTGCAAAAGATAGTTGGTTTGTCAATTATAGAGGTAGAATATATAACAGATATATAAGCTAGCAAGGAGATGATATGGATGTAACAATTCATGGAAGAGTTGATGCATAAGCAATAAGATTTCAAGTTGTATAATGATATCTATAGTGTAATTCATTTAGAAAATAACTCAACATTCCACTCAAGAACTAAACATATACAACTAAGCTATCACTTCATTCATTTAGTTTTGGAGGATGGTCAACTAAAGTTAGAAAAGATACATACAAGTTAAAATCATACATATATGATAAAAAAATTAGTCATGAAGGAGAATATATAGATTTTTTAAACTTAAATAGGTCTTTCAGGATAATAAGGAAGATGAGAAACATGTCAGGGTCAAAGAAAATTCTAAGGAAGAGTTATAGCGGTGGAGTTACAACAATCAGTCTCCAAGTGGGATATTATTAGATGGTGGAGCTTGGTCTTATTATAATGTCTGGTTCTTTATAAGGTGGTGTGGGGGGGGGGGGAATAATGCCCCTCCACTATGGTCACCATGGGGGTCCAGGGGGGAGACAACCTACTTGGAATCGCACCTACTATGGGTTTGGGGGTAGTGCTCCTAAAGAAATTTTTGTTAAAAATACATTGTAAAATATTTTAATTTCATAGTAAATATGGACTGATCACTGTTAGGTTTTAGATTTAATAATATAAATTATGTTTGTAAATTTTTTCCCTAATATTTAACCCTCCTTTGATATGAGGACATTATAATTATGGTGGCACATTGTATATGGGTGAAAATGATATTATAATGGATGTATTGTAGGTTTTATCCCTTCATTTTATTGGAATGAATAAAGAGAAGAAATAGTTGTTTCTATGTGTATGTATCCCATATTAGGTGAACCATGTTAAATCTATGTCTAACTTGTATTGTGTTTTTTACATTTTAATTATATCTTTATTTCATTAATATTGATCTATGTCTTGTATTCCTAACAATTAGGGCCAGAAGTCTCACACCTGATCTAAGGCCACAACTATTTTTATTGAAATTAGGTAAGGGTATAAATAAGAATAATAAGAAGAAGAGGTAGATAATGATATCAATGAACTACTACCACTAGGATAAACTAGAACATCTCAGCCTCAAGTTGCCATTTATAGATCCTCAAGATCTAAGAAACTAGTGATAGACTTTGGAACTTTGAACATAGTAGAGGAGGAAGAAGAATAATACACAACCTCTTTTATTTTTAAATATTATAATACATGTGAACATTCAGGGGAATAATAAATGACAAAAAAGGATACTACGTCTTACACACTTAAGCATAAGAAAACCTTACTTGGGGAAGCTATGCCTTTAACATACATAAGAAAAATTCATGTCATACAAGAATCTAAAATCTCCCATACTACATCTCTCATTGTAGGTTAACCTCTTCTAAAAATGAGTGAGAATAAGAGAGTCATTAACTAGTCACCACCAAAACAACAAAGGGGGAAGAAGAATTAAAAATTAGATAAATCCAAAGCCAATAAGGTTGTAGTAAAAAGAGAAATAAATTATTTTTGAGGTTATATAAATTATCTCTCTCCTTAGTATGTGTCATAAAAAAATAGGTATAAGTAGAGTAGGTATCCTCCATAACAATATATATTCCATAAGGCAAGGAAGGATACTAATGGAAATTATAGATTATATCAAATCTACGACCATTTTATTTAGATGATGTGATCGGCAAACTTCTTGACTATTTAAAAATCATCATCCTCAACAACAAATAAAAATATATATAATCCAAGGTAACTATTGAGAATTAAAATAATGGGGCATTAAAAAAACTATCACAGATTATCCTGTCTCCTAGATAGAGTTAATGTCTAAAATTTGTAGACCTAATAGCTAAAGCATTAGATAAAAAAATAAATTTGAGAAATCTAATGAAATAGATTAAAAAATTATTTCTAAACATAAAAAAATAGAGCAAGAGCTTGAGGAAGAAGATATAAAATCAAGTATATTGCAAAGTTGGCCACCCACTAGGCAAAACAACTGTTAGAAATAAAAAAGGCAATAAGAGAGGAAGCAAAAAAGGAGGTATAAAAAATGAAAGAGAAGAAAATGAAGATAAAAAAATATAAATATTTAATGGAAAACTTAAGTCACAAAAAATTAGAGGAGGATAAGAAAGACCAATAACATAAAGCTCAGAAGGATGAATATATCAAATTGGCTGAGGAAGGACCCAAAAGGAAAAAGGAATAGGATGAAAAACATAGGACATAATAGAAAAATAGGGTGGATGAGTATAATGTAAGGAAATTAGTGGAACTAAAATAATAAAAAGGAGGAGGCCCATCGAAAGTAGGAAATGAAACAAAATAAACAATCAAAACAAATAGAGGTTCTATAAGGGAAAATCAATGGACAAGATGTGAGATTAAATGCAAAAAATGCCACTTAGTTTGATTTAATATGCACTATGGGTATAATGGGGATAACTCAAGGATTTTAAAAAAATACTTGATATCCACTATCAAGGATCAAAGTAGAGATGGCCAAATAAAAACAAAATACATCTACCATTTTGTTCTCATAAAGTTTTCTCCAACTAATAAAGAGGGAAATATTGGGGTGGAACTATAGAAATTAACTCCATTTCATAAATAAATTATAGGCTAGACACTAATTGAGAGTTTTATAGGATATTGGATAATGTGGTATGTTACATTGAAGGAAAACATTAAGAAAAGTTTATCTAACTTAAACACCACTTGACCCCAATTTGATCCTTATATTATGCCAATAGAATAATAACTAGTGAAAAAAATATACAATTTCATCATCCACTCTAGAATTATAAGTATATATAGCTCAAATAAAAATATAATCCCAAGAGAGAGTATAAGGAGGAGATGTTAGGGCTACTTATAAGTGAAAATAAAGACAACAAAATAGCCTATAGAGAATAAGTAGGCAAGATGAAAGAGAAGCTCGAGGATGAAACTACATATTTCTCCTATTCACTCATTTGGCCCTTATGGACATTAGATAACAAATTTGAATTATATGAAATGGAAAAATATTTGATCATAGCCTCCATTATCTTTGGTGCCCAAGATATTCCTTCCCTTACTAAAAGAGCCAAAATGATATCCTTGTAGGAATATTACAAAGAGAAGTACCTCATTTAGATATCCATTTATGTGGATATATAGGATTATGGGGAGTGCCTAAGCAAAAAAATTGAGAATATGGAGGTCCAATTTAATACACATACTAATTATCTCAACTGGTTGGATAAATCCCTTATTCTAAATGATGTTATTTTGATAAACAAGGAAAATGTGAATCTAGGGAACATGATTATTAAATCCAAGAAATTTATTTTAGATTGGGAGAATTTTGCTTAGATCATGATAAGTAATTACTAAAAGCATCTTCCCAAGTATGGGGTACCCAATCCATAGTTTTCTACTAATGTACTATAATGGTTATACAATTTTTTCACTTAGATAGATTGATAATAACATCTTTTGGTACCTATCAACACTTAAAGTTGTCTTGAGATGAGATAAAGTTATAAAAGATTGAAAATGTTGGAAAGATTATAATATAATAAGAGAACCCAATTGTAGGTACCATAGAGTTGAATATAGTACTTAAGAAATAAAACACTCTTCCAAGTTGATAGAATAAAATATTCTATCAACTGGAGCTACGGTAATAAATAAAGTTCTGCAGAGACAAAGGAGAGATAGATTAGATAAAAGGCATGTCTTATATAGAAAAGACCATTGATAAATGATTATTTTGGATTGATATTTATACCATGACATTATATTATATATAAAAATGGAAAAGAATATAGCTAATTATGTATAGGTTATAGAATGAGTTAACCTATATAATTTTAGTAGCAGTATAGAGTAATGAGTGTATGAACTATTGTATTCAGTGGTATATATATATATATATATATATATATATATATATATATATATATATAGACACACACACACACACACACACACATATATATATATATATATGTATGTATAGATATATATATATATATATATACATATATATATATATATGTATATATATACATATATATATATATATATATGTATATATATGTATATATATATATATATGTATATATACATATATATATGTATCTATACATATATATATATATATATATATATATATGTATATATATATATGTATATATACATATATATATATAATATATATATATGTATATATACATATATACATATACGTATATACATACATATATACATATATATGTATATGTATATATACATATATATATATGCATATATATATATATATATAATAAATGAGTTATAGTAGGAAATTCTTGGGTTCTATGTATTGTCTATGATTCATTGCAAGTGTAGGCACTACTTATTTAATATTTTAAAATAAGTAATTATCCCAATACTAATCCTTATGATAAATTATTCTAACTAAAGTTAACCTAACTAACATAAAAATATCTTTAGTTAAATATTTCATATTTTATGTCAACACAGTCTTATCATAACTAGATTAGCTAATTATCAAATTGAATCATGTTAATAAGGTATAACCATTTTAAGGTTATAAATTGAAAACAATGGGGAAAATATAGGAATCCCCAAATAAAAAAATTCACACCAAAATAACATAAATTAATAACTAGAAAGTGAAATCATGGAAAAATGGAAGAAAATACAACTAAAGCAAACTAGCTAACTCTAATATAATATCTACATCACTAGCCTTTACCCCATGGATTATTATAAAATTATATTGGAAGAGAAAAATAATAATTAATTCTTTAATAACTATCTATTCATAAATAATGAAATGTCATTCTCTTCAATGTCTTTCAATTGAAATGTGTTCTACCCTAGAAACTCAGAGATCTAGTATGGGCCAATCCAAAGTGGGTCAATTTTGGAGTGTTTCATTTTATTATTATGTACTTTATACCATTACATGACTAAGTATAATACTTTAAAGTATTTATCCTTGTCCTTTTTATCTAACCATACCTTTATTTTCATTTGATGTCTATTGAATTTATCTAGAGCCTCTTCTTGTGCATCCTCTAATTGGGTAATGTCCATCAACCTTGAGTTTGCCTTCTTAGTATCTTACATGTACTCTTGTGTAAAATTGTAAGTTTTAAACTTAAGTTTCATTATAAGGATATGCTCCAACCCATATACTAAAATGATATTTAAGGGATTTATTATATTTGGTGTAATCAGCCCAAAGAACATGTGTCAATAGTGAATGGTAGTCTCTAGGATTATTTTGTATAGAATTTTTTATTGCATCAATCAGTTTCATTTTGGTTGACTCATCCAAATTGTTACCTTTTGAGAAATAGTTTTATTCCTCAAGTTAATCCCCATTTTCATAATCCCATTTAGTGAACCCAGTTGACTAAAACACATGTCCATTATCATAGACTAATGAGGCTAAAATTCTAAATCATGTTGTTATGTTTTCCTCAAGTAACTTGATCACTTCCTAGGATTTGATACTATTGGTCACCATTACCTCTATCTATTTTTTTCAATAATTATTAGCTATAAGTATGAATTTACATCCCACTGATGAATTCAAGTTGATGACTCTAATGAAGTCAAGTCCCTATTGAGTGAAAGGACACTTTTTTATCATAGGTTGTAAAGACATTATAACATGAACTTACTTCTTGAATTTTTTTTGACACTGATGGCATGGACACACTGAGATTGGAAATATTTAAAAATACTGGGACAATAATACCCAACTCATAACATTTTATGCATAGTTTTAGTCTCTAAAGGATGCCACTACCTAATTTATCATGGAATCTATTCATGAATTCATTGGCTTATTCTTTGGATAGACACATAAGATAGATGCCTTCATAGTTATTTATATATAGCACTCCATTATTCAAAATTTATTGGTTTTCATTCATCTTGAGAGATCCTTTTTTGCATCTGATTAAGTCCTAGAGGAGGATTATCATAAAAGAGGTAGTCAATAATTGGATCATAGCATTCTTGTTGGACCATTTATAAATGGTATAATTACACCATCATGATCCTTGGGTTTACTTTAGTGATATACATAGGACCTTAGACATATAATAGATTGACAAGTTTTATCTCAAGTTCATACTCTTATAGTTTGTCCATTTATCGATATCTACATTTTCCTAACTCATTCTTCCCCAACAATAGATTTACATCTGGGTATAGGATAATGGAGTGCACATTATTTTTGAGAATTTAGTGTTGATTTATTCACATATTTTACCAAGGTTTAAGCATTATTATCCAAAATTTAATAATTCAACTTTACCTCCTTCAAGTTTATTCTAAGTGATTGGGTGTTCATCTTTGTCTAGCTTTTGGGTCAGCACTACAACTATGGTGTGCTCTGATGTGAAGGAATAGAGGTATAAGTCTTTCATTTAGTCTAGACTAATTAATAATGGTTCTTACATGATGGATTCCTTGATTTATTATAAGGATTCCATAGATATAGGATTTCACTCCACCTTTATTTACTATTTCAACATTGGATTAAAAGGTTTAATAATTTTAATAAAACTAGATATGAATTTGCATACAAAGTTAATATTACCAAAGAATAACTTTAATTAATTTTTAATGTTAGGGAAAGGTATCTTAGAAATCACATTGGCATATTTAGGGTTGATAAAATACCTTCCCTCATGATGATGTGACCGAGATGCACACTTTGATAACACCAAATATAGTTTTATTTGGGTTAAGTGAGATACCATACCTTTTTCACCTTTCAAATATCTTTTGAAGGTGGTGAATATGATAAGACCTAAATTTGTAAAAAACAATCAAGTCATCTATGTAAATAAAAATTCACCTACTAATTAGATAATTAAAATAAAATTCCATATCTCTCTAAAAGGTGGCTCCTATGTTAATAAGTATAAATGACATTCATTTGTAAGTGAAGGTGTCCCACTTGGTTTGTAAATTTAGTCCTAGATAAACCTTATAGGTTTACCAAAACTTGATTATACCCTAAAAATATGTCAAGGAATGACATCATCTAGGATACACTTACCATATGTATTAGCTCATTTAAAGAAGGTAATTGATAATTATCTTTGTCAAAAGCTTGGTTCAAATTTATAAAATCCACACATTGTTAGATTTATCCATTATTTTTATGGATTGGCACTAAGTTAGCTACCAAGTTGAAGTGACAAATTTGGAACACGATCCTAACCGAGAGGATTTTGTGGACCTCTTTGTGAATAATTGGCTCCAAGTTGGGGTTCAAAGGTCTCTACCTTTATATAAATGGATTATTATTATAATGGAGTGGGATAATGTGGGTTATTATCTTAAGTTATAAGACCTTAAGCTCTCCATATTAATAAGTAATAACATCTTGATATTGTAGAAACATTTTTATGAGTTGTTAAACTTCAACAACAGTTCAATTTAGACCAATATAAACATTATGGAACTAGTTTAATGATCCCAAATTAATCATCATAGAATTTTGGTCTAATGCATTATCATTTTAGGTTTATGCATGGGATTGTCAAGGTCAAACATTCTCTTCATAAATATCATCCCTTTCATAACATAGTTTTATTTCAAGTTCATAATGTCATTCTAGTCACATTCTATCATGTCTAGGGTCATGTATTTATGCCTCATCAATAATTTAGGTCTTAAATATCCCCAACTTGCTAAAGAATTATAAAATGTGGTGATTTTATTCAAAGACCTTGAACTTTATTCACATTATGTAGTATTAAGGGGTATAGAATGAGATATAATAAATCATTTGCATCCCTAAGTCATCCAAGGGTGTCAGGTTTATAAACATTAGTTATTATTTAGTCAACCACCTAATTTTATTATGTAGGAATGGGGATGACATTAAAATCATTGGAAATTTATATCAAATCCCATGCCCTATGTTTTTTACTTCCTTAAATAATACAAATTGACATTGGAACTTGATCTTAACTTAGTCCATTACTAGTTTAAAATCTCCAAACACTCTCAGCGCTTTGACCATATGTTTCAATGCAAACTATAACCCTAATATTAAGGCTTCATATTTTTATACATTATTATTTCATAGTAATTAGAGCCTATAGGAATCTATATGTAATTTACCTAATGGTTCAATGATAATAATTCCTTATCTATAACCTTTTTTAAAATGGGGACCATAAAAATAGTAATTTATGAGCTTTGTCAATTTGGTTTTAAGTGCCTTTTATAGACAAAGTATAAACACCTATGCCAAAGGATATTATTTTCACTCTTTCATTGGCTATGTTGTATTTTTTGATCATGTGTCTCATTTTAGGCTCTATGTCAAAATGGCTTTGATTGGCTACACCTCTCCATGACAACCACATATGGGAGTAGTCTGTGTCCATGTATCCATTAAAAGTTTTTGACTAGTCTCTACTAAGCAACATCCCATAAGCCTCTAAGATATCTACTACTTTAATATCCATAAATTGTTAGACCCTAGGCTCATATTTTAGTTACATATAAACATTAAAGAGCTTGTCTACTAACTTAAATTCATACTAATCCAACTGGACCACTATTTCTTTTAATTAATCAGTGTTAGTCCTAGTTTTTTACAAACTCCTATAGGCATGAAACTCATATAAGATAATAAATAAACTAGTTTATTATGAATATTATTTCCAAATATCCTAACCATAAGGAGGAAATGTGGGACCTTGACATTATTATTGTGTATCAATGTTTTAGTGTGTTTAGGCCTAGGTTCAGGCTTAATTGGTTTGTCTATGAGGGAATTTATGAGGATATATCTTTGTTTAGTGATCTAAGAAAGCTCATGAAAAGTGGTATTTTCCTTGATCTTTTTCATTTCCTCTATAATGTTATACCCAGTCTTGATAGTGGTAAGCTGGGTATATTTATTTGGCTTAGGATTATTTTATTTTGGAGGTAGAGGGTCATTATTTACTCTTGAATTTAGAGGAATGGTACCATTTTTATGAGGGTTTGATGTGTTAAGGGGTTTTTATTATGTTCAATTGATGAGGGTGTAATTAATCCTATATAATTGTTAGAAAACTTGGACCTCATTGGTGGCATTTCCTAGTTCATTGTCTTTATGTCTAGGGAAGCCTATATTCTATATTACCATGGTAGTGCTTAGGGATATTAAAGAATTATAGGTCTCAACTTGATTAGTATACTTGGGGTGATTCAAGACTACCTAATAATATTATATATATTTATAGTATATGTTTAATGCACTACATAATGTAATACAATTTATTTCACCCTAATGGGATGTATTATGCACATGACACTATTTAGGTAGGGCCAACTTAGAGATGTTGATATTATGGAGCTTATTAGGTTAGTTATCTAGTTGGTTGCTAGAGAAGTTATAGGTATGATCGTAACTATTTTAAGTGAAGTTCCTATTGTAACTCTCACTACCATTATTTCCATCCTATCTTTATAGGCCCAAGAAGTCATTATTGATCTTTTGTACCATTAAATTTATGGTGTCTAACTTATTCTTGGTGGATTCCTGGGGCACATTTTGGATTTTTTCATAGTGAGGACCAAAATTTTATTATGAGCTTGAGGAACTACCTAATTATTGATTGGGCCAAGGAAACCTAGGATTTGATTAATAATAACATGTCTTAAATGAATTTGGTTCGTCACTAGCATAGATTTTAGTGTGGGTATATTCTTGTTAGTGCAAAAGAGGGGGTTCAAATCATGCATAATATGAAGTGTATTCAGGATGGTTGGGGCTTTCAGACCTTGAAGATTTAGTTTTTTTATCTATTTTGATGGATTAAAAATAATGTAGGGATAAGAATACCACTAAAAGATCTCAATGCAAAAACATAGAATTTCATGGATCTAGTGCATTCTTATACATTTCTAGAGATAACTATGCATTTGGTCTATATAACATAGTGATTTAGTTATACATCTTGGATAACCTATCATTGAAATTTCTTATGGACTCATTGAGTTTTATTTTGATGTAGTTGAATTATTGGTATAACACACTTAGATCAATGACCTACCCAAAATAGGAAAGTAACTTATTGTTGAATTGGTCCCAACTTGTAATAGAGCCTTCAAGGAAGTTTAATAATCAATCATACACCATGTGTAGTAGAGTGAATAGGAAAATCCTAAAGGAAGCATCCTCAATTTTGACATTAATAATATTGAGAGCAATTTTGTATGAGGTTACATGTTCCTTAGTGGTACACCCCACACCTTGTGTGAATATTGGGAAGAACCTTTTTATGTTCCTAGTAAAATCATGGACAACTCCATGAATGTTGATAGTAGACCCATCCAACCACACCATATGTGATTCTTAATTGGAGTTATATTATATTATGAACTATTAGGTACAACCATGGGTCTATGTATCCCTTTATTGGTTTAAGTTCTCCTATGGAATTGTAATGGGGATATTATTAGTCATCTAAGACCAGATCAAGATCTATTGATCCACATAGTAGGTTTTAGGTTGATCTTAGGTAAGTTGGTAGATTAAATATTTTTTATATAATGAGAATGGGTGAACTCCTTCTAGAGATATATATTTTTAGGTCCAATATCTCCATCCCAATTGCACATATGAGGTTAGATTCACTAAGTGAGATTAGGGAACAATTAAGGGACATACATCCTCTTATTTTAGGATTTATGTTGACACAATCTTGGGCATGAGATACAGGTATGGGGATTTGTTAGATAGCCTAATTGGAATAAATATATAATATATCCATCACTACCACCAAAGGTTTGATACCAATTTTATCATTGACTTATATAACTTCTATGTTTATATCTAGACCCTTGCAACATATTGAATTTGAGAGATCTACTTTGCTTTGTTTCACTATTTCTAAAGAAAGGGAAAGATAAATTATTCATAAATAAACATAAAAGAGTGAAATTAAGGCAAAAATAAATTATTAGAGTTAAATGGACAAGATGAATACTTATAGGACCACTACATGCCTAGTATAGTTGCACCACTATATGCTAAATTTCATGATGGCTTAGCTTTAGTCACACATGGAAAGAGTTTGAGGATTAAGGGAAAATGCTTAATTATAATAACCATTTAATTAATGAACTATAAATAGGTTTATATTTAATAAGATATATCTTTATAGACTTCAATAAAATCAAAAGGAATCAACCTAATTAAAATAGTGTAAGCACATCCTAGTTAATACATAAAATCTATACAAAATCACAAGTTATAGTCCTATACAATTAGTGTTAATCCATTAAATTAGAAATAAAGTGGAATAACTTCAATTAAACCATATTCATTTACATATAAAATAAATTTTGTATTATTATGATAGTGTTTGTTTTAAAATAGAGTCAACCCTTATAACATACTAGGTGTTATTAAATATAGAATGGAGAGATGGGTGTTCCATTCAAGAGGCATGAGATGCCACTCTTGGATAACATGATATGAAATGGTAAAATAAAATTATGTTATAATATTACTTTTTTGAACATTGACAAGATGAAATGTAATTCCATGGCCTATAAAGGAGACTTGAGCAAAGGTATAATGTGGATGACATTCTAATGTTTCTAGTAGGTTCTATTAGGATGACAATAATTATTTGATGAGGTTGACCCTATACAAGTTAGAAAAATACTTATGGAGGAGTGTATTTTTGGAGATATTATGTGAAAGAATCATGGGGTGCACACATTTTTTCCCTTGTGTCACTATGAGTGATTGAGGGACTGGACACTTGGTGCTTTTCCAATATCTTTGACTGCTCAGTCATTTCAAAAGTGAAAAATTGATGGCTATAACATTTTAGGGTCCAAATTATTGTCTTTTAATTACATGTTTAAATTGAAACAAGTGTCATAGTTAAAATACTTGTGGACACTATATTTAGGTCATAGACTAAAATTGATCTAGATGGCAAGTCATCATTAAAATGACATATATGTATTTATAGTTATCTTGGTACCTATATTCATTTATTTAATCCACTTTGTCTCTTATTTTCTTTATTTTTAGCTTGACACTCAGCCTATCCTTATTTTTCTAATGTTTTTAAACTTAGGAATTAGAATCTTAGGCCTCATTTTGTTGAGAGTGAGTGAAATGCCAACATGTGGCATGAATTTTATCTTTCAATTATTTATTAAGGAATGATTTTTCTCTTTTACATAGTAATTAAGCTTTGATTTATATGCCCCTAGGACCTAGGTCATGGTTATAAAAATGTCAGCATGTGGCACAATCCTATTAATATATAGGATTATGAGCTTTGTATAATCATTTGTTTTATCTATAGGCTTTGAGTTAGTAGGATGCCACTAGATGGATAACCCTCACTCATCTAGGTTCTCTAGGAACCTCAAGACATGTGCCTACTCTTATTATTCATAGATGATTGAGATCATGCCATTTGTCATGATCTCAATTATTTGGATGCCCAAGACTTATCCATTTCATTATTTTGATCTAGGGGAATAAGATGTTGACATGCATCACAATGCCATTAATATGGAGGCTTTTACAATTCATATTATATTTTTCTATATTTAAAGGATCTAGATTTCCAAGATGCTACCACATAGATAACCCTCTCTTGTCCAGGGAATATTTGATTTTTAATTATGGGAGTAATCATTTATTTTCTTGATAAGATATGAGTAAGTAATATCCTACCACATGCCATGATCTCACTTATATAGACGTTATCCCATCCTCAAACTTTATATCTTTATGATTGGGATCTAGATGAGTGGGGATGCTAACACATGGATTGTCCACACTCATATGCATGGTTTCCTATATTTGGAGCATGTTACTCTAATTTATATTCATGGATGAGTGGTATCATGACATGTGGCATGATATCACTTTTTTGGATGCCTAAGATTTGGACATTTCACTATTTACTTTGAAATATTGATATGGATACATATGCAATGTTCTTGTTAATCTATCTTTTCATGGGGTCCTTAACTTAGACATTTTGAGCCAATAGAAGTGAGTAAACAATATGAAGACACTTGGAATGATCTTGGAGCTCAAGACCTAACCATTAGAATTTAAACTTAGGGACTTAGCCATTGTAATTTGAAATACATTACCACTCTTAAATTTGATAATTTTTCTAAGTAAAAGAGAGATGTGTGATGATGACATGTGTGAGGAAACTCTCATAAAAATGGATAAGCATGAAAAATCATTCATACTATAGGGGATATTTATGATTTAGACTAAGCTTTGGCAAGGTGGCCCTAGGAATTTAGAATTATCCTATGAAGAAAAAATAACTTTGGGAAAAAAAAGATAGCTTAGCTAATCTAAAAAGCTAGAATATAAATTCAATAAACATAATAGCACCAAAAGCCAAATATATGTATAGAATAACTTCAACAAATATATCCATTTAGACATTTATAATTAGGTATAAAGCTAATTACTAGACTAACTATGGGAACAATTAGTCATATTAGAATCAAATCAAGACTTAATTCTAAATTAAAAACTTAGAGTTAAGATAATGACTTAAAACTTGGAATTGGATTTATTCATTCCATAACAAGACTTGAACCTATAATTTAATCTCAAAGAGGGTCCTCATTTGAAAATTTAAAATGCGATGCATTTTTCACAATATGTGTAACTCAATAGGGTTTTTTTGTTTTGTAGACTCTTATATATACTAATCATAGGCATAAAGAGTGAACACATCCCAAACTTCACTAACTATGAAGGATTTTATTATCCTATAGTTAAGATATCCCATCTAGACTAACTACTTACCAATACACTATAATAATAAAAGGTTAAAATCTTAATGCCTAGAAATAAAATGCTAGGGCGTTTTGATATATTTTTAGGTATGTATATGTTAAATCCACATATAGTTTTATTTAATGACTTAAGCATTAGAGAAGTGCCCCTCATACCATGCCTCAAGTAAAACTAAACACCACATTGTCTACAACAATAACTCTTATAGTTTTAAAAAAATTAGAACAAGTTTTTAGGAAAATAAAAATAAAATAAAAAACATAAATTTAGAAGAAAGAAGATTTTTTTGTATAAAAATCATGATTTGATCTAAAATTCTATGAAGAAAATAAAAAAAGTAATTTTCAAAATTGTTGTTCTCCAATATGTTTTACCCTATTTTTTATTTTAAAAAAATGCAATAATTGATAGAGATCAAAATGTTAAATATGTATAATAATTAACAATTCTAATTTTGAAAATTGATAAATATGGAAACATGATAATTTTAGAAAAAATATAAAGAATAAAAGTACTTATCTCAAATGGATATTTATGTTTATTGTTTCAAATATTTAAAAGTGAAAATACTAAGAAGATATGAATGTGCATGGTTATGATTAGGTAAAGAATATGCAATTATTTCTAGATAGGTACATTGTTTCTAGACAACAATGTAGGTAAGTCATGTATATTAACTATCTACTTGTTATTATTGATTGTGATTGATGACTTTCAATTATATAGATAACACACAATAGAGATCAAATTGGCCAAGTCTGACTCATATCTAAACTAACATGGGAATGATCTAAGGTTGTGGGATACCTGTGTTTAGATCAAACCTCTAGTTGTGAGGCTAACTCCTCTAAATATGTGAAATGATGACCAATTACTAAAATTTTGGGGAGAAAAGGGAAGAAGAAACTAAAAATGAAATCTACTTTACTATTGGTGATGTACCTAAATAATTATTTATCCTTTGAAATGTTTGAAACTAAGGCACACATATGGATCAAAAGGAAACTCTTCAAATCAATCATAAACATCAGTGTTTCAAAGTAAAGCTTTAAATAAGGTTTTCAAATTGAAGGTATGCACATGAATGTCTCTAAGGACACTACATACTAACAATCTTCAGTGCAATTTATATTCCTAGCTCTTCAATTGACCTATAGAGGATGAAATTATAGTAGTAGGTAAGAAAAAGACCTATAAAAGGGGATATCTATCACACTTATATGAAAATGCATAATCAAAAATATACACTACCACCATAAATTGATTTGTAAAGAACTCTCTTTATTGATTGTATGGTCCAAGTTACAATTTCTATATCTTTTTATGTGCTAGCATTAAAAATCCTAAAAACTGGATTCAAAAATACAACATATATATCCTATATATCCATAAAGGAAAGATTATAGCTAATGTGGCATAGAGGAGACAAGGATTAGTCTTACTTTAGTTAACTCAAGACATTAGTCCATTTATAATAATAAATCAAAACCTTCAAATATATTTAAAGTCTTCAAAACATGCATGGTATTTAATTTTGGCATATAAAATAAGGTGGTGGGCCCTTTTTAAGTTGTCAAATCATTTCATCAAAATATACACCAACCTCGATATTGTTAAATATTCTTTAAGCGAGTTGGCGCTGAGCTGTAAGATGAAGGTTGCATGAAACTAGATAACTAGTAAGGACTAGTCAACTCCCTTTGAACTAAACATACTTGAAGTGAAACTTGAATTATTGAAAATATGCATGAACCTATATGTGAAATAAATATATACAACATGGGAAATTCTTTTTAACTCCAAGAGAGCCATTTCAATGTCAAACTTAAACTTGATTGTTTGACCAATTAGGCTTAGTAGCTTATCTGTGCACTTGGATTCCATGTAACCTACACAATAAACCATGAAACCCATGAAAATAATGATATTAGTCCTAAATCAACTTATACCATCATGAGATAAGTGATTTTGATGATAAAACTCTTGCCATTCAGTCAACAGGGTTGACTAGGTCCATTTTGTCCCATTTTCTTGTAGATTGGTAATTTTGATTGAGCTATTAGGAGCACTTACAAGAATATTTATGAAAAAATAAATATCTTATGATGAATAAAGAGTCTCAGGCTTCCATCTCCTTGAATTGGTTTCATGTAAACTTACTTGTACCTCATCTCCCATGCTTTTTTCCACAAAAAACCTAATTTATACCTAATCCTTACATCTCCATACATAAAATTTGAATTTATAGAATTCCATCTAAGCTTAATTTACATTTTAATATGTTTAATATTGATCCATATTGACTTCATGTCAATAAAATCAATTTTTTTATAAAACTAGTTTTTTGAGGGTTTAAGAGGGTTTTGAAGCTGAAACTTCCAAATGATTATTCATGAAGTACAGACCTCAAATAAATAAATATTTACATTTATTTATATTAAATTAACCCCCTAACATAATTTTTTTTATCCCATTAAAAATATATGTAATGTTATCATGTGGAGGAAATTTGCTATAGGGCTTTGCTTGCATTCTGGGATACCTACGCTCTTAGCAATTATTCATAAATAAAAAACCCTAAAATTAAATTAATTATTAATTAATAATTATTTAATAGTGTTCCTAAGATCATAATAATATAATTTACCCAAACTCATAACATGGTTAAAGATATAAGCATTTGAACAAGTGGCTTGGCAGGGTATCTAGAACTGTAGAAACTAAAAATCTTCACTAGGATGAAAATGAAAATTATCAGGCTTATAAATTATTTAAAACATCATTATTGGTTTTTTAACATGGTATAAAAACACTTTTTAAGTATCTTATTTCTTGAAAAATCAAATTTGCCTTTTATGCCTATTTGCTTTAAAAAGTCTATATGAGCATGGTTTGCATATAATTTGGAGTTTTGTGACTCTTTAAAGGTATTATGATTATTTTAAAACTTCATCCAATTATTTTAAAACTCTCGCCTAGGATTATAAACCTCTATGGCACCTTAAAATGCTACCTGCTCCAATGGTGACCTTAAATAGGCATGCTGATGACTGTGACAAAATAAAGATAACTTCCACTTGTCTAATGGACTTGAAACTTGGATGGATAATGAATAAGCTAATTATTATTATACATACAAAATTTTGGGTCTTAATTCCTCCTTTAGATGCTATAAAATTCAATTTTCCCTAGAAATTCCCCTTTTGTATGGACCATGTGCATACTTGACTGTATTTTCATGTTGTTGGAGATGATTTTATGGTGTTTGGGTCTTAATAAAGATGTATAATCTTTTATTATGTCAAAATAAAATGTCCTTGACTGTCCTTAATACTCAAATGGCTACCCTTAGTCTTCCATGTCACCTTATGCCATCTTCTAACTCCTCAAAAGGCCTCATATGACTATGTTTGAGACTATTTTAGGTGTATAATTGAAGAAAATGAAGATATTTAATAGAAAAAATATACTATATGGTTTTTTTTAAGCCTTTATATCACCTAAGAACTATTACCATATGGTATTTATGGCATTAAGACCCTTAAACCATGCCTTTAAGCCCTAATACAGTCATGTTTTGTACAATAGTCCTATAAGGTTTTATTATGTTTGACCTTGAGCTCCATTTATACCCTTTTGATCATAATATAAGAATGAGCATCACCTATGGATCATCCATATCATTTAAAACTATTCAAAGTGAATTAATATGTTCCCAGATTGCTCTAGGCCACTCATGACTGTGTTGGACTAAAGCTTTTATAATAAGCCCTTATGGTTGTAGGTATGCATCTTATGGTGAATTGTGTGATTTTATTGCTATTTTATAAATTCTCATTCATCTTGATGAGTCAACTTAACCATTTCTCCTTAAACATGATAAATTATGAAACACCTCATTTCACCTTATGCTTCAAAACCTTTGTAGATGGCATGACTATAGGCTTGTCCTCTCCTAAGCATGGATGTAAGTGACATTTTGGGGTCCAAAACTATCTGTATGCTTGGTTTAGAAACCCTCCAATTATTTTGTCCATTGATACTTCCTTGAACATGGTCCTCATGAGTTTGAAAATAGATACATCCCTAATAGCTTAACTGTACATTGACCTTGCTTATGCCTGTATGTCATCATGTTTATGACTCAGCATCAAGTTAAAAAACCCTCCTTATTAGTGTAATGAACTTCATTCAAACCTACCAACCTATTTCTATCATGTTTTGAACATTTCAAACTTAAATTACCCTCCTCCATAATATTGTGTCGTTGTATTGACTATAGGGATCATTTCATATTTAGGCAAACCTAATTGTAGAAGTTATTAAGACATCCTCACATTATGATTTTTTGGTAGGTCCTTATTAATTGTCATTTGAAGCATCCTTTGAAGTGAATATAAACATGGCAACCTTCTTTATAAAACTACATCTTCAACTTGCATGGATTAGTATTGAAGGAAGGACTATGCCTAAGAATACTATAGGTTACCTTTTATAGGTCTGTAGGTTAATATTTAAACTCCCTTTAATGATCCTTGATGATGGGTTCAACCTTCAATGCTTCCTTAAGATAAATTTGATTCATGAAACTTCCTTAGCTACTATGCTAAATATACCACTTTTCAAACTTAGGTACATGACTGTGTTCTTTAGTTGAGTGTACAGATAGTTATGATAGGTGGAAAGGGATTTTTGGAGTCTCTCCTTGTTATGATTCCTTTGGAAGCCTATCAAATTCTAAATGTTATTTAATTTATGTCCATAAAGAGTACCAATTTTTTCAATCAACCTTTTGACTATGGTTTCCTCTATAATCCTATAGGTTTTTTCACAAGTGATTATAGGTACTCTTAGTTGGCTTTAGGTCATGATTTTATGATTATATATCATGATTCTCCTTGAACTTCATGATATTTTTGTACTACACCCTTCATGAGATTGATAATCTCAATGCTAATTCATGTCTTTGATGACCAACTAACCTCCTTGAACCTTATGTTGGGATGAAGAACTTGACTATTATAGGACTGCCTATAGGTCCTTTGTGTAGCTTGTATGTACTATATGTCTCCTTGAGGTACAAAACATGTAGAGCCATGGTTTGCTTCTATGCTATTATGATCAATTAGGCCTAAAAACTAACGAGAGTCCTTAAAATTATTAATAAGATCTTCCTTGAAATAAGAGAGGCATTTGTATGATTTCATGGAATTGAGATGGGTATGAAGGGTGAGTGAAGTGAAATGATGATGAAAACACATGTATGGTGGGTGGAAAAAGAACAAGAACACAATGGTAATGTTGTGTATGATGGTGAGATGGGGGTGAGCAACATGGAGGTGGGAAAGGAGGGTGAAAGAATATGATAAAAGTTTCCTAAAGGATGATATGAAAACACAAACCAATTATCATCACATCACATGACTTTGGAAGCCATTGGAGGATAAAAAAGGGGTATACATGAAACCTATTTTTCTACAAAAACCTTAAAAAATGCAAAACTTCCTTAATAAATGCTAAACCAGACCTTATGAGACATTTGAGAGCATGAAAATAGGCTAAGAAATGGATCTCTTGGAGGAATTCTTATTAAAACCTAATTGAAAACATGAAGTCATGGAATAAATTGATGTCATGGACCAAAATATGAGATCTTTAAAATCTATTTTCTCTCTCCAATTGTAAAACTCTTCTTAAAATCATGCAAATTTTTAGATTTTACTGGCTAATTTTCCTTACTTTATTTGGAAATGAAGTGCATGAATAATATATGTAGGATACCATGGAAACAAATATTAAGTCCCTAAGATTATATAATAACTTGAATTTTCTTGAAACTCTACACAAGGATAATTTGAGAAAAACTAGTTGCCTTTTTAGTTGTAAGGCTAAAGAAATTAGCTTGCCTTTAACTAGATGGTTCATGAGCATGAATAATCCAATTTAGAAAATAATTTATCCATGAGGAATCCTTTTGATTCTAGTTTATTCACCCTAAAATTTAGACCTATATTTTTTCTAATAGACCATACCATCAGTAAATCTGTAAGTAAGTCACTTTGTGCAAACAAGGAGAGTGCTTGTAATGAAATGGTTTTAGGCTTGTGATTTATCCAAAGTCCTTGAAACTTAAGCTAAATCTTTGATATGCCCTATTCTTCATGTCCCTTACTATAGGTATATGGAATCTATATAGATTTGTACTTTTGCTTGTAAAATGAGAGAAATAGCCCTATTTTGGCCTTTTAAATCCAACTCAAGATTCCACCACCTATTTAAATGCATGGAAAGGAATTTTAGGTGATATTAAACATGAAGAAATATGTAAAAATCCTTTTCCTTGCTTTGGAGGCTATTTTTGGCATGTGGGAGCCCAAAATAAGCCCTTTTTAGCTTTAAAAGTATTAAAACACCTTTTCTTATTATAAAATTTTGAATTAGGCATAAAACATATTTTTGAATATAAATAAATGAATTTGAACTTATTTTATGACCTTATTTAACTTGAATTTTGACATTTGAAGATGGAAAAGTGACATTTTAGGCAAAATTACTCAATTTTTTATCAGTTTGAATGGGCTAAGCAATACTGCTAAAAGATTCAAACTAGAGGGGTTAGTATTTGGCCTTAATAGGGAAAATTTAAAGCATTTATGGTGACTCATAGGGGTTGACAAGCCTGCTGGTCAAAAGAACTCACCAGATTCCATTGGAAAACAAACTCTTTTGGGCTTTGAGACACCTTTTTTGACTGACACAACAAGACTAATGGAAATAGAACTAAACTAGAAAGAAAAGGCATATAATCTAAGTAAAATATGGAAAAAACAAAAGGGAATCATATTTATACTTGTGTTACTCACTTATTAGATCAAAACAAACCTAATAACTTGAAAGGAAAAGCTTAATTATAGGATCAAATGGAAAGTTATTTGATTCACCATTGAACTTTGAAATGTATTTCCTATCTCTTGATAGCTCTCTTCTATAGGTAAGAGAATTTGAATGCTCATGTCTTATTTATGGTGAAAATGGGATTCTAACCTCCATTCTTAGGTACATTGGTTGAAGGTATATATCTAAGACCCAATCATCATGCTTTAGATCTATGTACTTTTCAAGAAAATCTTCAATACTTCTTATTTTATGAATTGCTAATCATGATCTTGTACTTTAGCTTGGTGTATCTCCTTTGTCATATCTACAAGGCTAAGCTCTAAGTGAGATGGATCTGATCTTGTGACTTCTTGAGGTTAATTGTGTTTATACTTAGCTTCCAAAAATGGTCAATCATTTGAAGATGATTGGTACTCATTTTCTATCACTTATGCAAGATCTTATTCTTCATGATGGATGGAAACCATTATTGGATCAATGAGTTTATGGAAAACACCTTCTACTTAAACAATTAATGTTTTTTCCTATTGAATTTCATCCTCTACTCTTTCATCTTCATTTACATCAGCCACAACTTATTATTCTACCACAAAAAGGAGAGTCTCCTTCTCTAAGATAGGCATAGTAGATCCCTAAAATTACTAAATAAGATGATAAATATCCAATGGTTGTTCCATAAATACCTAATTTTTCTCTTGAGTTTGTTGAACCTAAATAACTATCACCTCCTCTCTCTACTACACTATTTCTTAAATTCCTTTCCATGATGGAAAGGATTTGGTATTTTGAGGAGGAAGGGATGAAGGCTAAGCCTCTAGTATTGAATGTATTGCATCTTGATGCATGATTGGGAAAGTTTCTTGTTGAGATGGACTAGAATACATGGATATTGATATGGGTCATCATGAGGTATTGATTAATAAGACTAAGATTTCTTATCAAATAGATCTTATTTGTAGGTTGATATCTCTTCAACAATAATTTGGCTTACCCTCTTCATTTCCTCTATCACATCATGAAAATTTAAAGAGTTTTAGAAGGGTGGTTGATCTTTGAATGGGTAAGGTTCATATGGATGAGGATGAGATTTAAATGGATCATGGCTATAAGAATAGTATGAGATTTAATACTACTAATAAAGATCTATATACTCTTCATATGGCTGATTTAGGTCATGGGAGGGATGATATGGATCATGAGGATAATACTAGAAATGTTAAAAGGGAGAAGATTGTTTAAATTCTTCTATGTAGGCTGCCATAGCCTATAAAATCATGAATATAACTCAAACTATGATAAAAAATATTCCTTTTACATTGAGATAAGGACCACAAGAGTAATAACAATTGGATTTAAAGATGAATGTGCTAAAACTTGTACTCTGATAGCTGAATTCATGTCCCATCGGGCATGCCAGAACTGTTAGCTATCTAGATAACACTCAATAAAGATCAGTTTGCTCAAGTTTGACTCATACCTAGACTATTATGGGAATGATTTAAGGCTATGGGATTCTTATGTTTATGTTAGACCTCTAGTTGTGAGGCTATCTCCTCTGAGTATGTGAATTGATGACCAATTACTAAACCTATTTTGAATTTTGGGTAAAAAAGGAAAAATAAATTGAAAATAAAATTTACTTTATTGTTGGTGATGCACCTAAATATTATTTATCCTTTAAAATATTTATAACTAAGGGACACATATGGATCAAACTAAAACTTTTTAGACTAGTCCTAAACATCAGTGTTTCAAAGGAAGGATTGAAATAAGGTTTATAAATTGAAGTTATGTGCATGAAGGTCTCTAAAGACACTATATAATAACAATCTTTAGTGCAATTTCTATTCCAAGTTTTGTAATTGACTGATAGAAGATGAAATTATAGCAGTAGGTGAGGAATGGACCTACAAAAGGGGATATCTATCACACTTATATGGAAATACACAATCAAAAATACACACCACAACCATAAATTTATCTATAAAGAAATCTCTTTATTGATATTATGGTGTAAATTACAATTTTTTTATCTTTCTGAATACCATCTTTAGGAATTATAAAAAATGGATTTAAAAAACCAACATATATATCCAAAAATCAAATATTTTATCTAATGTGGCATAGAGGAGATAAGAATTAGTCTTTCAGTTAACTCAAGACATTAGTCCATTTACAATAACAAATCAAAATGTCAAATATCTTTAAAGTCTTCAAAACATACATGGTATTTAAATTTGGCATAAAAAATAAGGTGCTGGGCCTTTTTTGAGTTGTCAAATCCTTGCATGAAAATTTATGCCAACTTTTTTTTGTTAATTCTTCTTGAAGTGAGTTGGAGCTGAATTGTAACATGAAGGATGTATGAAACTAGATAACTAGTAAGGAATAGTCAACTCCCTTTAAACTAAACATGCTTGTAGTGGCACTTGAATTTTTGAAAATATGAATGAACCTCTATGTGAACAACATATATTTAGCATGGGAACTCTTTTTAAACTTTAAGATATCCATTTTAATGTAAAATTTAAACTTGATTGTTTGACCAATTTGGCCTAATAGGCCAATTAGGTCTAATATCCTATCTGTGCACTTGGACTCCATGGAACCTGCATAAAAAATCATGAAAACTACAAAAACAATGATATTATCCTTTAATCAACTTCTCCCATCATGATATGTGTCATTTTGATGAGAAAGCTCTTGTGATTTAGTCAATAGGGTTATGTAAGTCCATTTTCCCCATTTTCCTATAGACTAACCATTTTACTTGAGCTAGTAAGATCACTTATAGAAATATTTATGACCAACTAAATATCTTAGGATGAATAAAAATTCCTAGGCTTCCATCTCCATGAATTGTTATCATGTAAACTACATTGTACCTCATTTTCCATGGTTTTTTCCATATAAAACCTAATTTATACCCTAATCTACATAGCTCCATACATAAAATTTCAATTTATGGAATCATCCCTGAGTTTAGTTTATTTTTTAAGATTTTTTATATTGATCCATGGTGATTTTTTGGCAAGAAAATTAACTTTTTTCAAAACTAATTTTTTTAGGGTTTGAGAGGGTTTTAAAGCTGACACTTCCAAAAGATGATTCATGAAATTTAGACCACGAAATCCAAAAATATTTAAATTTATGTGTATAAAATTTACCCCTCTAAAATTCCTAAAAATATTTGGTTCCCATGCATAATATATGCAAAGTTATTGTGTGGAGGAAATTTGCCTCTAGGGTTTTGCTTGCATTCTAGGCTACCTATACTCTTAGTGATTATTCATAAATCACAACCCCTCAAATAACCTAAATTATTCATTAATACTAATTTAATATTATTATTCAAATCATAATATGAGTGTTCATCTAAACTCCTCACATAGTGAAGATATGAGCATCTGAATAGGGGGCTTGGAAGGGTGTGTGGGTGGCTTAGAAGGGTGTGTGGAACTATAGAAACTAGAAATATTCACTAGGATGAAAATTAAACTTCCCATACTTATCAATTCATAAAAAAATAATTATTGGGTTTGTAACATGCTATCAAAATACTCCAAAATTATCTTCTTGCTTGAAAAGTCAAATTTGCCTTTTTAGCCTATATGCCTATTTGCTTGAAAAAACCTATATGAGCATGGTTTGAATATAATTTAGAGTTTTTAAAATCTTTAAAATTATTATGATGATGTAAAAATGTCACCCCATTCTTTTCAAACTCTCACCTAGGCTTAGCAACCTTTTTGGTACCTCAAAATAGTACCTGCTCTAATGGTGACCTCAAATAGACATGTTGATGACTGTGACAAAACACCAAGCACTTCAATTTGTACAATGTCCTTGAAACTTGTATGAATTATTTTTCAAATCTTTATTATTATAAAAAAAAAATAGGTTTTAATTCCTCCTATAGATACCAAAAAAATTCAAATTTACCTCAAAAATGCCCCTTCTGCATGGATTTTGTGCATATTTGATTATATTTTCATGTTTTTAGATCTGATTTCATGGTTTTTGGGTATTCATAAAGATTTATAATCTTGTATTAGGTCACAATAAAACCTCCTTGACTATCCTTCTTACTCCCGTGGTTACCCTTAGTCTTCCATGTCACCTTATGTCACCATCTACCTCTTCAAAAGGCCTCATATGACTATGTTTGAGATTATTTTAGGTGTATAATTCAAGTAAATTAAGATATTTGACATAAAATTTATACTCTATGGTGTTTTATAAGCCTTTATATCACTTTATAACTAGTTCCATATTCTATTCATGACATTAAGACCCTCAAACCATGCCTTTAAACCTTGATACAATCATGTTCCATATAATGGACTTGTAGGGTTTAACCACATTTGAACTTGAGGTATATTTATACCATTTTTTATCTTACTATAAGAACCACCATAACCTATGTATAATACATATCACTTGAAACTATTCAAAGTGGATGACTATGTTCTCGACTTACTCCAGGCCACTCATGACTGTGTTGGACTAAAGTTTTTATAAGCCTTTATGGTTTTAGGTATGCATATTAGAGTGACATGTGTTATTTAACTATTTTATTATAAATTCTCATTCATATTGATGAGTTCAATTAACCATCTACCCTTAAACATGATGAATTATATAATACATCATTTCACCCTTTTATTTTAAAACCCTTATAAATGGCATGACTACTGGCTTGTCCTCTCCTAAGCATGGATGTAAGTGACATTTTTGGGTCCAAAGATGTTTTTATGATTTATTTTGAAACCCTCCACTTATATTATCCATTTATACTTCATTTAACATGATCCTCATGACTTTGAAAATATATCTGACCCTAATAGCTTGACTAGACTTTTACCTTGCTTATGTGTTAGGGTGTGGAGCTAAAAGCTTCACCAAGGAGCATACTTAAACAGGTTCGGGTCTACACAGACGCCGGCGTCGGTCAGGAGTGACCGACGTCGGTTAGTAGCAGTTGCAGAGGTGCCGACGTCGGCGATATGGTCGACCGGCGACGGTCACAGGCGAACAGGCAGGAACCGATGTCGGTTACCTGCGTGTCCAGAAATCTATTTTCGTGGACGGCAGCGAGTGTTTGCATGATAAGTTTGAGTCGTGGACTCAAGCTTGCATCTCTATTATTGGCAATATTATTTTTAGAGCCCTTGTTCAAGAGGCTTAACTGTTTGTTGTAAGGGCATGCTCAAGTTCCCTATTTCTATATGTAGGAAGATCTTCTTAGCTTAGAATTGTAAGAATGAGTGTAGAACTGTAAGAGTAGAACATTGTGAATGTTTGAAGGACAGTACAGAGTTGCATCAATCCAGGTTGTTGGATTTGAGTGTACTTGAGAGTGAGCTCTTGAGGAATAGAGATCTAGTGAGAGATCTTGTGTGCATCTGAGAGAGGTGTGGAAGAACGAAGTTTCTTCATATTGTATTCCTATTGTAAAGAGTTTCAATACAAGTTTTCAGGGTGTTTTCTTGTATATCTTGTTCTGTGCTATTTATCATTTCAGTTACTTATCTATCTGATTTATTTCCGCATTTATTACTTTCACAAGTGTAATCTATTGTTGGTTTGATCCCCCAACAAGTGGTATCAGAGCCTTGGTTACAGGTTACAGGTTACAGATTACAGGTTGCTCACAGGGGTTTCTGCAGGAATTTCTGTTTGAGTGGGAGAAGCAATGGCAGAAGAAAGTAAGCTGAGAATGGAAAAGTTTAATGGCAAGAACTACCAACATTGGAGAATGCAGATAGAGGACTATCTGTATCAGAAGGATCTCTATTTACCGTTAGGTGGGATAGCAAAGAAGCCCAAGGACATGGAGGATGAAGAATGGGAAGTTATTGACAGAAAGGCTCTTGGGTCTATAAGACTGAGTCTGGCCTCCACTGTGATATGTAATTTGTCACAGGCAAAAACTACGGTAGAGTTGATGACCACGTTAGCAAATATGTATGAAAAACCCTCAGCTTCAAATAAGGTATATCTTATGAAGCAATTATTTAATTTGCATATGAATGAAGGTGGATCTGTTTCTACTCATCTGAATGATTTCAATGGAATTGTTAATCAGTTAAGTTCTGTCAATATTGTATTTGAAGATGAAATAAAAGCTCTTTTGATATTATGTTCTTTGCCTGAAAGCTGGCATGGCTTAGTAATGGCAGTTTCTAATACTGCATCTGCATCAAATATTTTGAAAGTAGAGGATGTGGTTAGTGTTATCTTGAATGAGGAAATACGCAGGAAAAGCACAGAAGAGACATCTGGGAATGCTTTAAATTTTGAGAGCAGGGGAAGGCAAAAAGAAAAGAGCAAGAGGAGATCAAGATCTAAGTCTAAGGTGAGAGGAAGATCCAAATCCAGGAATGGCAGGAAGCCACAATGCTGGAACTGTGGAAAGATGGGGCACATAAGCAGAGATTGTTGGTCAAAGCCCAAGGAGGACAACCAACACGAAGGAAAGGAAGAAGCCAAGGTTGCAGGTATTGCACAGGATGCTTTAATTTTCTCTTTGCATAATAACATAGAATCTTGGGTATTAGATTCTGGTGCTTCTTTCCATGCTACCCCTAACAGAGAGTATTTCAGTGACTATATCCATGGAGATTTTGGAATAGTATACTTAGGGGATGACGAGCCTTGTAAGATTATTGGCAAAGGTAAAGTGCAGCTAAAGATGCAGAATGGCAACACATGGGTGTTGAGAGAAGTGATGCATGTTCCTAGTTTAAAGAGAAATTTGATTTCTGCAGGTAAGCTAGGTGATGAGGGTTGTACAGTAACTCTCACAACAGATTCTTGGAAGGTGACCAAGGGTGCACTAGTTATGGCCAGAGGTAAGAGAGAAGGTACTCTCTACTTATGTAATTGTGTTACTAACAAATCTCCTTCAGTTTTATCTACTTCAGGTGTGGATTGTAAATTGTGGCACTCAAGGCTTGGCCACATGAGTGAGAAGGGGATGTCAATACTTAAGTCTAAAGGTATGCTTTCAGATTTGAAAAGTATGGATCTAGAATTTTGTGAGCATTGTGTATTTGGGAAATAGAAAAGGGTTAGTTTGCTCAAGACCGGGTCTACTAAGAAAAGGCAGAAGTTGCAGCTTGTTCACACAGATGTGTGGGGACCGGCTCAGGTAGCATCTATTGGCGGATCACGGTACTATGTTACATTCATAGATGACGCCACAAGAAAGGTATGGATCTACTGTATTAAAAAGAAATCTGATGTTTTTGAGACTTTTAAGTTTTGGAAGGCTATGGTTGAGAATGAAACAGGCAGAAAGTTAAAGTGCCTGAGATCTGATAATGGCGGTGAGTTTTGCAGTCTTAAGTTCAAATTGTATTGTTATACACAAGGAATCCGTAGGCAAAGGACGGTTCCAAGGACACCTCAGCAGAATGGTATTGCTGAAAGGATGAACAGAACTATCATGGAGCATGCAAGATGTATGAGATTGCATGCAGGGTTGCCCTTAGAGTTTTGGGCAGAAGCAGTTGACACCACAATGTACCTGATTAACAGAGGACCCTCTACAGCTCTGGATGGTGGAATTCCAGAAGAGGCATGGATAGGTAAAAAGGTAGATCTCTCATATCTCAAAGTTTTTGGTAGTGAAGCCTTTGTGCATATAGATAAGGAAAATAGAAAGAAGCTTGATCCTAAGTCTACGAGGTGCACGTTTATAGGCTATGGCTCAGATGATTTTGGTTTCAGATTTTGGAATCCAGGAACTAACAAAGTAATCAGGAGCCGTGATGTTGTTTTCAATGAAAGAGTGATGTACAGTGATCAGATAAGGAAGCTGGATCAATCTGGGCAGAGCAATAGTGAATTGGACGAAGTTATCGTCCAAAATGAGCTCGCAGGAAAAAGAAATAATCACTTGCAGGAAAACACAGAGACCGACGTCGGCAGGGTTGGAACCGGCGTCGGCAGTACAGAAACCGATGTCGGTCATACAGAGACCGACGTCGGCAGACCAGGCACCGAGGTCAGTCAGGAGGAACCGACGACGGCGAGTGACAGGTCTATAGGTGGCCGAGGTCGGTCACTGTCAGAAAATTTGGGTGGACAGATTGCTGAAAACAAGTCCAAGACACCCACCAGGAGGTCTGAAAGGGTAAGTAAGCCTCCACTTAGATATTCTCCTTCCTTATATTATTTATTGCTAACTGATGGTGGAGAACCAAAAAGTTTTGAAGAAGCATTATAGGTGGAGTCCAGGAGTAAGTGGGAGCGTGGCATGGTTGAGGAGATGGAGTCCTTAAGAGAGAACCAAACATGGGATTTGGTTGAATTGCCAGCTGGTAAGAGAACACTGAAGAACAGATGGACCTACAGGTTGAAGGAAAGTGAGGATGGTCAGATGCGATATAAGGCTAGATTGGTGGTAAAAGGATTTGCACAAAAGCCAGGTATTGACTTTGGTGAAATTTTTTCTCCAGTTGTTAAGATGACTTCTATAAGGGTTGTATTGTCTTTGGTTGCTTTTGAGGATTTGCATCTCGAGCAGCTAGATGTTAAGACAGCATTTCTTCATGGAGATTTGGATGAGGAAATCTATATGGAACAGCCAGAAGGTTTTGAGGTCAAGGGTAAGGAGAAATTTGTGTGCAAGTTAAAGAAAAGCTTGTATGGCCTCAAGCAAGCTCCAAGGCAATGGTACTTGAAATTTGACAGGTTTATGACTGAGCATGGCTACAGTAGGTGTCAATCAGACCATTGTGTGTATTTCAAGAGATTTGATAACGGTAGATATATTATTCTATTGTTGTATGTAGATGACATGCTGGTTGCAGGGTCTCACATGCAGGATATCTCTGAGCTTAAGGAGAAGTTAGCTCAAAAGTTTGCCATGAAGGATTTGGGAGCAGCGAAGAAGATCCTTGGCATGAGCATTAGGAGAGACAGGAAAAATCACAGGTTGATATTGTCTCAAGAAGATTATGTGAACAAGGTGTTGGAGAGGTTTAATATGCAGGATGCAAAACCGGTGAGTACACCTATGGCCGGACATTTTAAGCTAAGCAAAGAACAATGTCCCAATTCACATGATGAGGTAGAGTACATGAGTACAGTTCCATATTCTTCCGCAGTAGGGAGTTTGATGTATGCAATGGTGTGTACTAGACCAGATATTGCCCAAGCAGTGGGAGTAGTAAGTAAGTATATGGCCAATCCAGGTAAGGAGCATTGGAAAGCGGTTCAATGGATCCTTAGATATCTGAGAGGAACCAACAGCAAGCATTTGTGCTATGGAGGTTCAGATACTTCTCTACATGGCTATGTAGATTCAGATATGGCAGGGGATTTGGATGGCAGGAGGAGCACCACAGGTTATGTTTTTACTGTAGGTGGAACGGCAGTTAGTTGGATATCTAAGTTGCAGAAGGTTGTAGACTTGTCAACTACAGAAGCAGAATACATTGCAGCTACAGAAGCTAGCAAGGAGATGATATGGATGACACGGTTCATGGAAGAGCTTGGAAGGGAGCATGGGAGTTGTAGATTGTACAGTGACAGTCAGAGTGCAATCCATTTGGCCAAGAACTCAGCCTTTCACTCTAGAACCAAGCACATACAGCTAAGGTACCACTTCATACGGCAGGTATTGGAAGATGGTGAGTTGAAGCTGGAGAAAATTCATACAGACAAGAATCCTGCTGATATGCTAACAAAGTCGATTACGATGGAGAAGTTGAATCTTCATTCAACTTCTATTGGTCTTCATGATTGAGTTGAAGATGGAGGAGCAAGAAGATGATGCTGTACAGGTTGGTGCAGCTGGTTTATCTCCAAGTGGGAGATTGTTAGGGTGTGGAGCTAAAAGCTTCACCAAGGAGCATACTTAAACAGGTTCGGGTCTACACAGATGCCGACGTTGGTCAGGAGCGACCGACATCGGTTAGTATCAGTTGCAGAGGCGCCGACGTCGGCGATATGGTCGATCGGCGATGGTCACAGGCGAACAGGCAGGAACCGATGTCGGTTACCTGCATGTCCAGAAATCTATTTTCGTGGACGCCAGCGAGTGTTTGCATGATAAGTTTGAGTCGTGGACTCAAGCTTGCGTCTCTATTATTGGCAATATTATTTTTAGAGCCCTTGTTCAAGAGGCTTAACTGTTTGTTGTAAGAGCATGCTCAAGTTCCCTATTTCTATATGTAGGAAGATCTTCTTAGCTTAGAATTGTAAGAATGAGTGTAGAACTGTAAGAGTAGAACATTGTGAATGTTTGAAGGACAGTACAGAGTTGCATCAATCCAGGTTGTTGGATTTGAGTGTACTTGAGAGTGAGCTCTTGAGGAATAGAGATCTAGTGAGAGATCTTGTGTGCATCTGAGAGAGGTGTGGAAGAACGAAGTTTCTTCATATTGTATTCCTATTGTAAAGAGTTTCAATACAAGTTTTCAGGGTGTTTTCTTGTATATCTTGTTCTGTGCTATTTATCATTTCAGTTACTTATCTATCTGATTTATTTCCGCGTTTATTACTTTCACAAGTGTAATCTATTGTTGGTTTGATCCCCCAACAAGTGGTATCAGAGCCTTGGTTACAGGTTACAGGTTACAGATTACAGGTTGCTCACAGGGGTTTCTGCAGGAATTTCTGTTTGAGTGGGAGAAGCAATGGCAGAAGAAAGTAAGCTGAGAATGGAAAAGTTTAATGGCAAGAACTACCAACATTGGAGAATGCAGATAGAGGACTATCTGTATCAGAAGGATCTCTACTTACCGTTAGGTGGGATAGCAAAGAAGCCCAAGGACATGGAGGATGAAGAATGGGAAGTTATTGACAGAAAGGCTCTTGGGTCTATAAGACTGAGTCTGGCCTCCACTGTGATATGTAATTTGTCACAGGCAAAAACTACGGTAGAGTTGATGACCACGTTAGTAAATATGTATGAAAAACCCTCAGCTTCAAATAAGGTATATCTTATGAAGCAATTATTTAATTTGCATATGAATGAAGGTGGATCTGTTTCTACTCATCTCAATGATTTCAATGGAATTGTTAATCAGTTAAGTTCTGTCAATATTGTATTTGAAGATGAAATAAAAGCTCTTTTGATATTATGTTCTTTGCCTGAAAGATGGCATGGCTTAGTAATGGCAGTTTCTAATACTGCATCTGCATCAAATATTTTGAAAGTAGAGGATGTGGTTAGTGTTATCTTGAATGAGGAAATACGCAGGAAAAGCACAGAAGAGACATCTAGGAACGCTTTAAATTTTGAGAGCAGGGGAAGGCAAAAAGAAAAGAGCAAGAGGAGATCAAGATCTAAGTCTAAGGTGAGAGGAAGATCCAAATCTAGGAATGGCAGGAAGCCACAATGCTGGAACTGTGGAAAGATGGGGCACATAAGCAGAGATTGTTGGTCAAAGCCCAAGGAGGACAACCAACACGAAGGAAAGGAAGAAGCCAAGGTTGCAGGTATTGCACAGGATGCTTTAATTTTCTCTTTGCATAATAACATAGAATCTTGGGTATTAGATTCTGGTGCTTCTTTCCATGCTACCCCTAACAGAGAGTATTTTAGTGACTATATCCATGGAGATTTTGGAATAGTATACTTAGGGGATGACGAGCCTTGTAAGATTATTGGCAAAGGTAAAGTGCAGCTGAAGATGCAGAATGGCAACACATGGGTGTTGAGAGAAGTGATGCATGTTCCTAGTTTAAAGAGAAATTTGATTTCTGCAGGTAAGCTAGGTGATGAGGGTTGTACAGTAACTCTCACAGCAGATTCTTGGAAGGTGACCAAGGGTGCACTAGTTATGGCCAGAGGTAAGAGAGAAGGTACTCTCTACTTGTGTAATTGTGTTACTAACAAATCTCCTTCAGTTTTATCTACTTCAGGTGTGGATTGTAAATTGTGGCACTCAAGGCTTGGCCACATGAGTGAGAAGGGGATGTCAATACTTAAGTCTAAAGGTATGCTTTCAGATTTGAAAAGTATGGATCTAGAATTTTGTGAGCATTGTGTATTTGGGAAACAGAAAAGGGTTAGTTTTCTCAAGACCGGGTCTACTAAGAAAAGGCAGAAGTTGCAGCTTGTTCACACAGACGTGTGGGGACCGGCTCAGGTAGCCTCTATTGGCGGATCACGGTACTATGTTACATTCATAGATGACGCCACAAGAAAGGTATGGATCTACTGTATTAAAAAGAAATCTGATGTTTTTGAGACTTTTAAGTTTTGGAAGGCTATGGTTGAGAATGAAACAGGCAGAAAGTTAAAGTGCCTGAGATCTGATAATGGCGGTGAGTTCTGCAGTCTTAAGTTTAAATTGTATTGTTATACACAAGGAATCCGTAGGCAAAGGACGGTTCCAAGGACACCTCAGCAGAATGGTATTGCTGAAAGGATGAACAGAACTATCATGGAGCGTGCAAGATGTATGAGATTGCATGCAGGGTTGCCCTTAGAGTTTTGGGCAGAAGCAGTTGACACCGCAGTGTACCTGATTAACAGAGGACCCTCTACAGCTCTGGATGGTGGAATTCCAGAAGAGGCATGGACAGGTAAAAAGGTAGATCTCTCATATCTCAAAGTTTTTGGTAGTGAAGCCTTTGTGCATATAGAGAAGGAAAATAGAAAGAATCTTGATCCTAAGTCTACGAGGTGCACGTTTATAGGCTATGGCTCAGATGATTTTGGTTTCAGATTTTGGAATCTAGGAACTAACAAAGTAATCAGGAGCCGTGATGTTGTTTTCAATGAAAGAGTGATGTACAGTGATCAGATAAGGAAGCTAGATCAATCTGGGCAGAGCAATAGTGAATTGGACGAAGTTATGGTCCAAAATGAGCTCGCGGGAAAAAGAAATAATCACTTGCAGGAAAACACAGAGACCGACGTCGGTAGGGTTGGAACCGGCGTCGGCAGTACAGAAACTGATGTCGGTCATACAGAGACCGACGTCGGCAGACCAGGCACCGAGGTCGGTCAGGAGGAACCGACGATGGCGAGTGACAGGTCTACAGGTGGCCGAGGTCGGTCACTGTCAGAAAATTTGGGTGGACAGATTGCTGAAAACAAGTCCAAGACACCCACCAGGAGGTCTGAAAGGGTAAGTAAGCCTCCACTTAGATATTCTCCTTCCTTATATTA
Source organism: Torreya grandis (assembly GCA_037957365.1). Lineage (NCBI taxonomy): Eukaryota > Viridiplantae > Streptophyta > Pinopsida > Cupressales > Taxaceae > Torreya > Torreya grandis. Next base: position 2,123,834 of record JARHVA010001986.1, read on the forward strand.
TTTATTGCTAACTGATGGTGGAGAACCAGAAAGTTTTGAAGAAGCATTACAGGTGGAGTCCAGGAGTAAGTGGGAGCGTGGCATGGTTGAGGAGATGGAGTCCTTAAGAGAGAACCAAACATGGGATTTGGTTGAATTGCCAGCTGGTAAGAGAACACTGAAGAACAGATGGACCTATAGGTTGAAGGAAAGTGAGGATGGTCAGATGCGATATAAGGCCAGATTGGTGGTAAAAGGATTTGTACAAAAGCCAGGTATTGACTTTGGTGAAATTTTTTCTCCGGTTGTTAAGATGACTTCTATAAGGGTTGTATTGTCTTTGGTTGCTTTTGAGGATTTGCATCTCGAGCAGCTAGATGTTAAGACAGCATTTCTTCATGGAGATTTGGATGAGGAAATCTATATGGAACAGCCAGAAGGTTTCGAGGTCAAGGGTAAGGAGAAATTTGTGTGCAGGTTAAAGAAAAGCTTGTATGGCCTCAAGCAAGCTCCAAGGCAATGGTACTTGAAATTTGACAGATTTATGACTGAGCATGGCTACAGTAGGTGTCAATCAGACCATTGTGTGTATTTCAAGAGATTTGATAACGGTAGATATATTATTCTATTGTTGTATGTAGATGACATGCTGGTTGCAGGGTCTCACATGCAGGATATCTCTGAGCTTAAGAAGTTAGCTCAAAAGTTTGCCATGAAGGATTTGGGAGCAGCGAAGAAGATCCTTGGCATGAGCATTAGGAGAGACAGGAAAAATCACAGGTTGATATTGTCTCAAGAAGATTATGTGAACAAGGTGTTGGAGAGGTTTAATATACAGGATGCAAAACCGGTGAGTACACCTATGGCCGGACATTTTAAGCTAAGCAAAGAACAATGTCCCAATTCACATGATGAGGTAGAGTACATGAGTACAGTTCCATATTCTTCTGCAGTAGGGAGTTTGATGTATGCAATGGTGTGTACTAGACCAGATATTGCCCAAGCAGTGGGAGTAGTAAGTAAGTATATGGCCAATCCAGGTAAGGAGCATTGGAAAGCGGTTCAATGGATCCTTAGATATCTGAGAGGAACCAGCAGCAAGCATTTGTGCTATGGAGGTTCAGATACTTCTCTACATGGCTATGTAGATTCAGATATGGCAGGGGATTTGGATGGCAGGAGGAGCACCACAGTTTATGTTTTTACTGTAGGTGGAATGGAAGTTAGTTGGATATCTAAGTTGCAGAAGGTTGTAGCCTTGTCAACTACAGAAGCAGAATACATTGCAGCTACAGAAGCTAGCAAGGAGATGATATGGATGACACGGTTCATGAAAGAGCTTGGAAGGGAGCATGGGAGTTGCAGATTGTACAGTGACAGTCAGAGTGCAATCCATTTGGCCAAGAACTCAGCCTTTCACTCTAGAACCAAGCACATACAGCTAAGGTACCACTTCATACGGCAGGTATTGGAAGATGGTGAGTTGAAGCTGGAGAAAATTCATACAGACAAGAATCCTGCTGATATGCTAACAAAGCTGGTTACGATGGAGAAGTTGAATCTTCATTCAACTTCTATTGGTCTTCATGATTGAGTTGAAGATGGAGGAGCAAGAAGATGATGCTGTACAGGTTGGTGCAGCTGGTTTATCTCCAAGTGGGAGATTGTTAGGGTGTGGAGCTAAAAGCTTCACCAAGGAGCATACTTAAACAGGTTCGGGTCTACACAGACGCCGGCATCGGTCAGGAGCGACCGACGTCGGTTAGTAGCAGTTGCAAAGGCACCGACGTTGGCGATATGGTCGACCGGCGACGGTCACAGGCGAACAGGCAGGAACTGATGTCGGTTACCTGCTTGTCTAGAAATCTATTTTCATGGACGGCAGTGAGTGTTTGCATTATAAGTTTGAGTCGTGGACTCAAGCTTGCGTCTCTATTATTGGCAATATTATTTTTAGAGCCCTTGTTCAAGAGGCTTAACTGTTTGTTGTAAGAGCATGCTCAAGTTCCCTATTTCTATATGTAGGAAGATCTTCTTAGCTTAGAATTGTAAGAATGAGTGTAGAACTGTAAGAGTAGAACATTGTGAATGTTTGAAGGACAGTACAGAGTTGCATCAATCCAGGTTGTTGGATTTGAGTGTACTTGAGAGTGAGCTCTTGAGGAATAGAGATCTAGTGAGAGATCTTGTGTGCATCTGAGAGAGGTGTGGAAGAACGAAGTTTCTTCATATTGTATTCCTATTGTAAAGAATTTCAATACAAGTTTTCAGGGTGTTTTCTTGTATATCTTGTTCTGTGCTATTTATCATTTCAGTTACTTATCTATCTGATTTATTTCCGCGTTTATTGCTTTCACAAGTGTAATCTATTGTTGGTTTGATCCCCCAACATTATGCTTGTATGTCATCATATTCATGGACTCAACATCAAGTTTGAAAACCCTCCTTCCTAATATATTTAACTTCATTCAAACCTATCAACCTATTTCTATCATGTTTCTAAGGATTAAAAATTAAATTACCATCCTCCATAATATTGTGTCTTTGTATTGACTATAGGTAGGGTTTCATATTTAAGTAAACTTGACTATAAAAATTATTAAGACATCCTCACATTGTGATTTTTGGTGGGTCCTTATTCTTTTTCATTTGAAGCATAATTTTAAGTGAAGATAAACATGATAAACTTCTTTATAACACTTCATCCTCAACTTTAATGGATTATTATTGAAAGAAGGACTGTGTCTAAGAAGGTTGTAGGTTACCTATTCTAGGTCTATATGCTAATATTGAAACTCCCTTTAATGATCATTATTGATGGGCTCAACCTTTAATGTTTCCTTGAGATAACTTTGAAACATGAAACTTCCTCAACTACTATGCTCAATTTACCACTTGTCAATCTTAGGTATATGACTGTGTTCTTTAGTTGAGTGTATAAATAATGACATTACCTTAGGCTTAGAGAGCTTTATGATAGCTGGAAATGGATTTTATAAATATCTTATTATTATTATTATTATTATTATTATTATTATTATTATTATTATTATTATTATTATTATTATTATTATTATTATTCCTTTGGAATAATATTAACTTCTTAAAGTTATTTTGTTTAGGTCCATGAAGGATACCAACCATGTCAATCTGCCTTTTGACTTTGGTTTCCTCTAGAAGCCTATAGGTGTTTTCACAGGTGACTATAGGTACTCTTAATTGGTTGTAGGTCATGATTTTATGACTATAGATCATGATTCTCTTTTAATTTCATTTATTTTCATACTAAACCCTACATGAGATTGATAATCTCAATGCTAATTCATGCCTTTGATGAACAACCAACCTCTTTGAGCCTTATGTTGAGATGAACAACTTGACTATTATAGGACTACATGTAGGTCCTCTATGTAGCATTTATGTACCATAGGTCTCCTTGAGGTACAAAACATTTAGTTCCATGGTTTTATTCTATTATTTGATTTTCAATTATGCCTAAAAACTAAGGAGAGTCCTTAAACTTGTTAAGAAGTCCTTCCTTAAAATAAGAGAGGGTTGTGTATGGATAAATGACATCATCCCTATATGGAAGGAGCTTATATGTGACTTTAAGGAAGGTTCAAAACCTAAATTAACCCTTGATCTTATCTTAAATATGCTTTATAATATGAATTCTAACATCATTCCTTATGATTTTTCAAGACAAATTATTTTTAAAACAAGCTATGAATACAAGTGTATTAGTTTTATATGATGTTTTCTTGTTGTAGGTAGGATCTCTTAAATATTGATCTCTCCTTCTTGGAACCTATTATGAATTTCATTCCTTGATGTGAGCCAATGGATTATTTGATAGCCTCATTATACCCTTAAGAAAATCTCCTCTCACCTAGGCTCTTCAATGACCATCGTGACCATATTGACTATGCTACCTACTAAAGGACCATATTCTTGATTGTACATGATGCTTTTTAGGCCTAGAAATTCCTTGATCATGCTTGATGGTGACCTTCATCCCTTGATTTCTTATGATAGTGATCCTTTTGATTTATATATGTTGTTTCACTTATCTCCATACCTCCTTTCTCTTCACTATTCCCTTATGATCAAACTTTTTCATGTAGTGTACTGTGATAGACCTCATTTCATGATTGTGTAAGATATTTACTTGGTGTGTATACCCTTTTCTCATGCTCATAAATACCCTTGATCAACCATTACTTCTTGAGAAAGATTTCATAGATTGGAGATGGGTATGATGGGTGAGTGAAGTGGAATGATGATGAAAACACATGTATGGTGGGTGGAAAAGGAACAAGAACACAATGGTAAGGCTATGTATGCTAATGAGATGGGGGTGGGAAACATGGAGCTGTTAAAGAAGGATGAACTAACATGAAAAAGGTGTCCTAAAGGATTATAAGAAAAAATAAACTAATGATCATCACATCACATGACCTTAGAAGCCATTGGGGGAGAACAAGGGGGTAAAATAAAACCTAATTTTCTATAAAAAAAACTTTAAAAATGCAAAACTTCCTTAATAACTCCTAAATAGGACCTTATGAGACACTTGAGAGCATGAATATAGGCTAAGAAATGGATCTCTTGGAGGAATTATTGGTAAAAATTGATTGAAAACATGAAATCTGGAAGAAATTGATGCCATGGACCAAAATATGAGATCTTGAAAATCCATTCTCTCTCCAACCATACAACTCTTCTTGAAAGCATGCCAATTTGTAGATTTGACTAGATGATTTTCCTTTCTCTATTTGGACATTGAGTGCATGAATAATAGATAAAGGAGACCATGGAAAGAAAGCTTAAGTCCAAAATATTTTGGAACAACTTAAATTTACTTTAAAATCTACCTAGATGAGGAGAAATTGAGAGAAATTAGTTGCCTTTCTAGTTGTAAGGCCATATAAATTGTCCTATATTAAACTTGATGGTTCATAAGGATGAATAAGATAATTAAAAAAACACATAATCCATGAGGAATCCCTTTGAGTCTATTTTTTTCACCCCAAAATTCAGACATGTACCTTTCTCCATTAGATTGTACCATCAAAAAATCTACAAGTAGGTCACTTTGTGTAAACTGGGAGAGTGCCTGTAACGAAATGGTTTTGGGATTTTGATGCTTCCAAATTCCATGAAACTTATGATAAATATTTTATATGCCCTTTTTTTGATGTTCCCTTTTGTAGGTATATGGAATCCATATTGATCCATACTTTTTTTTGTAAAATGAAATAAATAAGCCTGATTTGTCCTTTTAAATCCAACACAAGCTTCCACTACCTATGTAAATGCATGGAAATGAAGCCCACATGATATCATGAAAAAACAAGTAAAAATCCTTTTACATGATTTTAAGGCTATTTTCGCATGTGGGAGCCCAAAATAAGCCCCTTTTGGCTTTAAAAAGTATCAAAACACCTTTTCTTATTATGAAACTTTGGACTTAGGCATAAAACATATTTTTAAATATAATTAAAGGAATTTGAACTTATTTTATGACCCTATTTAACTTTAATTTTGACATTTGAAGACATATAACTAACTTTTAAGGTAAAATTACTTAATTTGAGACTAGTTTGAATGGGATAAGCAGTACTATGAAATGTTTTGAATTGTACAGATTGGTATTTGGCCTTGATAGGCCAAATTACCAAAAATGATATATATATATATATATATATATATATATATATATATATATATCATATATTTGGTAGTGAAATATCATAAATAAAATTTGAGAATATTCCTATAAAATACCATTCCACCTATAAAATAACTCAAGTCACTCAAGTCCATTCACTATGGACTTGTCCATGTTGACAATGAAAAAAATATGATTGTAATTGTTGACAATTTTCTCAAACCTACCACTTGAAACTTTTATTTTTTGGAGATGATGTAATTTTTTAGGCTTAAAAAGATCCAATCAATACATTTTTTATCATTTTCAACAGGCTTCTGAAGTGTTTCTAGTAGTTTTAGTGCCAAAAGGCTTGTTTTGAGGCTATTTGTACAATTATTTAAGCTAAAATTGGGATTTAGGTATCTTTATGACCTTATTTATCCATGAAAAGGCCAAAAAATATATTTTTAATAGGTTTTAGGTCTTAAAATGAAGAAAAATGATTTATCTTTCATATTAACCTCTTTGGCAGCTCTAGAAGGGTAGTTTTCAAGTGCTCTATATAGACAAAGGAGAGGGAGTTAAGAGCTCAAACTTTGGGAATTATTTTAGATAAAGGCAAAAATAGGTTTTGATGGGATCCCAAAACCTAAGTACAAGGAATGAAAGATAAAGCTTCAACACCCACAGGTAGAACCTAAAAACTACTACAGAGAAGTAGCAAAAATAGGTTTTATATGGACCTGAAACCACCAGAGAGACCACTGGTCAAAACCCAGATTTAACATAGATCTGGCTACACCATAGATAGAAGATTACAAAAATAAACTAGAGAATAGGACCAGAAAACATAACCAGCAAGAACCAGACTATTCTTCCAGTTCTAAAATCATTTTCATAGTTTTTGTACCTTTCACAACAGTATCCTGAGTGGTAGTTGCCGCCAACTTGGCTCCCTCTTGTGTAGCCTTCTTCATTGAGCTTTGTCTCATCCTTTTGCTATGCCCCTCCAAAGATTTGGTCTCCTTGCTAGCTCTTTTTCCAATATTGGTAGCTGCAACACATATGTTGGACGTTACTTCCTCCATTTTCGTTCTATTCTCCCTAATGAGTTCTCGAAGGTTATTCTCGTAATCTTTGAGCTTGACTAGGATATCTCTTATCTATTTTTCCATGTTGTTAATTTTGTTCCATGCAGCTTTTTGGTTATCTTCCATAATTTCCACTTTCCTTTTGAGGTCCTTAATCTCCTTACACATCCAAAATCAAGTTGGAAAGAAGCCTCTGCTTTGCATTTAACCCAACTCGTAGGTGTGTACATTCCATCTTTTTACCTTTTCTCTCTCCATTCTTTAAAATTCTTAGTGGGACTATTCCCACCTTCTTTAAAGTGATCCTCTCAGCCCCTTTGATACTATTCTTTTGTTTCAGTTTGAATTTCCATGTCCATTTCTTGATTGTCATCCTGAACTGTATTTTCCCTTTCGTTTCTTGAAACAGGGTCCTCTACAGGTCCATCCTGGACAATATCTTCCTCTGACACTTTCTGATTTTCCTCAGTTTCTTCTTTACTATTTTTAGATTCCTCCTCTTTGCTGACTCCTTTCTCATTCTTCTCTTGACATTCTTCATCCTCATTTGAATTTGTATTCCAGCTTTCAGTACCTTCTTCTTCCTCCAGATTTTCCTCCTTAGGTTTATCAATTCTCTCCCACTCTGTATCTTCTTCCACATTCTATTTTTTGGTGTTGGGGAACTTGATTTTGTCTTTCCCTTTTACAATTTCACTCTTTCTGCTCCCAGACTCCTTATTTCTCCCCTGGTTAGGGTTATTAACCATAGCTTTATTCTTGCAGTAGCCTTCGATTAACAGAATTAGGCCTTCATGCAGGATAGGACACGTTTCCTTCTTCCTGTGAGCAAATAAACTTTGGACCAAAGAGAAGCGTAGGTAAAAGGGAAAAGACAATTGTACCTTGTGTCTGAAATGATTAAGGAAGACAAAGTGGAATTTATGCACTCTCTTGCTTCTTCTGTCCAGGATGAAATACTCCCTTATACATCATAAGACATCCCTCCATATCCCCTTAATCTATTCCAATTCATAGAAATCCGCATTCTTGACCAGCTTCTACTCTTCCACATCCGTCTTGGAGAACTTACAAAAGGCCTCATTCGAAATGCTTGTCTGCTTGGAGAATTTAAGTCCATCCGTAGGCAGCCCTGTTATTTGTCCTATTAAACTTTGGGAATTGTTATTTGTCCTATTAATATTTAAATTAGTGACATTATTTTACATATTGGTGGCTTATTCTTTATGAATAACTATTAAGAGTGATAGCATGTCATTATGGCCTATTCATCTTAGAGGGGTTTGTTATTTCACCTATTTATCCACTTCAAAAATATATGGAGAAAATTGGTTTTTAAGGATGATTTTTTAGGTCATGCTTCTTCTTTTAATTTTGTTTTCTATTGGCAATTTTGGCCTATAAAGTCTAAATTTTTATCCCTGTTATCTGAAACTTTCCTTGGAATGGTCAAATTTCCCCTTGTAGCTGGTCAGTTATGGTCCTGTTAGCCCAAAGCCCAAAGCAAGAAGTGGAGAACCTAATTAATAAAAAGTAAAAGTTTATTTTATTTCAAGAGTCTTTTTCACCAAGTGTTTATTCTTTTAGAGGTTTTATTTTCAAGGTTTTTGTCTATGTGTCAAGAATTATTTTAGACATTTTGTCCAAAGCAATTTTCCCAAAGGATATCTTTCCAAAGGGATTGTTTTAGAAATTTTATCTGAAATGAGAATTATGAAGGGCACTTTTCTCAGTAAAAGACCATTTAAAAACATCTAAAAGATCATTTTAAAAGTTCTAAAGGGTTTATTTCAAAAGTGTCAAAGGGTTCTTGTCTCGGTAGAAGACCATTTCAAAAGTTCTGAAAGACCATTTCAATTTTTTTAACATTCCCTTTCAAGAATTATGAAGGGTATTTTCAAAGGGAAAGGTTATTTTTGATAATTCTAAAGGGCCCTTATCAATTTTTTTTAAGGGTCCATTTCAATTTTTTTGAAGGGAAATTTCAAAAGGTTGAGGGACACTTTTAAAAATATGAAAGGCACTTCTAGGCAAAATGGTCTATTTTCAAAATTATGAAGGGTTCAAGTAAATTCTGAAGGGTTCATTTCCTTCAGACAAATTGTCTATGAAAAAATGCATAAAGGAATAAGCCACAGACAAACTGTAAAAAAGAAAAGTTCATCTCAAAGTGCTAAAATAATTCCTTTAGGAGAAAATTTTGAAGACAAAAGTCCAAAGAGGAAAGCTTGAAGATAAAAGTTTGAAAGAAATAAGTCAACAAAAATAGAAGGAAATGGCTTGAAGGGATACATGTAGAAATGAAGATCCTAAGAGAAAAAGTCTAAAGAACTTTAAGGAGCTAACATGGAGTTTAAAATGTTGCATATCTGATCTTAACATGGAATTTCATACATGCTTCAGTTTTCAAAGCCCCTTTTCATGCAAGTGGAGACCATTTGGAGTTGATTGGTCTTGAGTTTGAGTTGACTTTTTGTCAAAGTATCACATATATTCTGATTTATCTTGTTAATTGAAGGATTTAAACACTTCCAAATTATTCAAACTAAATTTATTCACCCAAGTATTGGTGTAGCATCATCTCATACAAGATAGAGTTATTTGGAGTTGACTAGACATGGCTTATCAAGAATTTTCCTTATTTTCCATGCAAAGAAAGTCTATCTTTTGTTTCAACTCAACTTCCAAACATATCAAGTGGAGTTTCTCTTTGAATATTTGGTGTAGCATTCCATACATGAAGGAGATTATTCCAAGATGGACCCACCATCCTTTTTTAATTCCAAAGAGATATTTGATGTAAGACATGAAAAAAATATATTATTTGAAATCTTGGTTATCTTTTGATAGCTCAAGTGGAACTTGTGTGATTTGGGAGTTGATCTTATCTCTTATTTTTAACACCAATTTCTTAGATTTGGTATGCATTTTATTATATAAGTTGGATTTTCATCTATTTGCAAGGATCCCTCTCTTGATAAGACCTGACTCTATAAAGATCAAGTTTTGTAACCTTTTTAGATAAATAGGACTATTTTTAGATTATAGGATGTTGGTATAGTGTATTTATGTTAGTGATTTTCATATATGATAGATTTTTCTTCCTTGTCAAGTCCTGATTCTTACCTAGTTACTAGTTGATCAAATTGTGTAGGTCATGTTCTATGTTTGATGTCTTTTGGTTGAAGTTATAACAGATGTAAGTGACTAGTTAGTACCTTAAATCAGGCCTATTCCATCATTTCCATCAAGGTTTGATCACCAAATAAAACCTTTTCATGAAATAATGATGTATATGAGTCAATTAGAGTTGAAAGTTTAGTCATTTTCTTGTCGAATTAGTGTTTTTAGAAGCTCAAATTGAGTGGATGAACCAAAATATATGTGTATCACCATCATTAGATAGGATTTTCCTTCAATTTTATTTCTTACCTTTTCCTTCTTCTCTTTTCCCTAGTAGTTTACAGTATAGAGTAGAGATCCTAATTGATACACCAAAGGGAACTAGCCCTTAGAATCTAGAGATTCAATTTGTTGATTAGGCTACCCATAACCTAAGATTATTTCCATGTTTTAGTAGACTATGAAGGCCTGAAACTACCTTCAAAATGCTATGAGTTTGAATGATAATATTTTTTGGCATGATTGATGGGACACTTACTCACTATCATAGCTGAAGTTTGGAGTTGAGGAGAAGAATTTGTAGTAAAGGAGAATATATATCTTCATCACAAGATAAAGATTCTTTAGGTTGCAGAGTTGATAACATCATTTAGGCAATTCCTTCATGCCAAAGGTTACCACAAGGTCACAAATCAAAGCTTTTTCTTTTGAATTTGTTGAGTTATCTTCTACATCATATAAAATATCAAGGTTTAGTAAGACAAACTCATATATTCAAAAACAATATTTGTCTCTCCATTATCCTACTATTCTAATCACTACAACCCGCACTATCTAAATGGCTATCATAAACTAGGTGTTTGTTCCATTCAATATAAGTAGTCCATTGAATTTAGTCTAGTTTGATGACATTCTAATGTCTACCCTCAAGATTATCCCATTATTCTCAAGGTAAAATCAAACAACCCCTATTAAGCATATCCAAGATGTAGCTAATCTTTGTTTAGTGCATAATGTTGTTGAAGATAATGTTACTATTAGATTAATTATTTCTTCCTTTAAAGGAAAATAATTGTAGTGGTATAGAAACCTATCACTAAAATCCATTTTTACCTAGGATGAATTGGGTATAGCCTTAGTCAAGAAATTTGAGGACAAATCTAATTACCTCTCTTTGGTTGAGCAGTTAACTACCATAAAGAGAGCTCCTCATGAGTTCTTATATCATTTTAACCTTAGATTCCAACAAACATGGACAAAGATACCTATGTTGATTAGGCCATCCCCTGAATATGCATTCCTATATTATTTAAAATCCCTTAACTATTACATTAGTTTGATGATACAGTCAATAGGTGGTACTACTTTGCTAAATGCTTATGAGGTTACAATAAGGGCAGAGAATAGTTTGATACAAGCTGGTAAGCTTTCTGTAAGGCCTCCAATGCCTATATTCCTAGAATTGAATTTTATACTAGTCCCTTAAGTTCCTCAAATTCCTCAAATTCTATCCTTATCTCTTATTACATCACATCAAACTCAAATTAGAGCCCCTACTAGTCAATCTAATGAGATAGGAAAGTTGAAAGGCTTGTTACAATCCTTTGGGAATGAAATAGTGCAACTCAAGAGATAATAGTATCAAGATAATAGGACCTATCAACAATAAAATTAGACCACCTATTAGGCCTTCAGAGATCAAAGGCATCCTTATCAAGGTTTTAGAGAGAATAGACCACTTTATCAAACACAAAGAGCCATAACTCTAGCTAAGCCATATGCTACCCTTGATCCTAATGTTCCATTTACTTCAAAATCCATTTTTCCCATCCCACCTCAAAACAACTTGATCCAAGATCTAGGTTGGCAACCCTCAAATCTCAATGATCCTCAAAACCAGGCCTTGGTATTACAAAACATCACTATGTCACAAATGACATAAGAAGAGTTTTATTTTCAAGGAGGTCAGTACCAAGATAAAAGTTTGACATCACAAGGATAGACTCAACAATTTCAAGGGTAGCCTGATGCCATTAATGTAAATTTCCAAGTAGATTATCATGTTGCTCTTATTCAGGGTGTTGAAACTAACAATACAAGTGGTCAAGTTGCAACTGTAACTAGAGCTTAAAGAAGAGCCATTGATGAGGTGTAGGAGGTGAAAAATGATTCAAGTGTTCATAATGTTGTTTCTAAGAGTAGAAAATAATAACTTTCCACCCCTATAATTTATAAAAATTAGAATATAAAGGTTAGTAAAGTTTATACAATACCTCTAGTTCATGAGAAGCCATTGCTTTAGAAAGTACAACCAAAGGTTGGTGGATCTCAGTTCAGTATAGTGGATTAGATGAAGAATTATAATATCAACATTATCATTTGGGATTATATCTCTATCATATGATAAAAATATATGCCCATCTAAGATCTTTTAGCTCTCAAATTATCTCCAAAACCAGTTGAGAAAGAAGGCGTTGTCTTAGCTAATTTAGATCAACCAACTAAGAAACAAGTACATTAAGTAAATAAGATGGTAAATGTGGAAAAAAATAAGTTAAAATAAAATAAAAATCTTCCTTTATACCTTTATTTTATATTAAATGATACTTTGGTTCATAATTGTATGGTGGATAGTGGAGCTAGTAGTATAATCATTCCTAAACATATTGCAGACAAGTTCGGCCTTATTTATGAGCCGAAAACTAAGTGAGTATTGTAATTGGATGGGTCAAAAAAAATATGTTAGGCATAATTAAAGATATAAAATTTACATTACATTCTTGTCCCAATGTTACCATTCAATAGGATGTTGTTGTGGTAGACTTGCCTCCTTACTTTGTTATGTGCCTCTTAAGGGGCTTCACCTCAAAGATCGAGGGATATTTATCGACTGATTATAACTATTTTATGTTTAAAATTAGATATGGTTCAAAGTTATTTATTTATTCTAAACTTATTTCATGTTTCCATATGGAGCCATATATGTCAAGTGTTGTAAACACTAACTGTATCATCTCAGATGATGTACTAGAAACTAGTGGAGTAGAAAATGGATCACCTTTGGATGGAGTTCCAAATTTATTTCTTGATGAGTGGGATTATAATTTTCATAATAATTATCCTTATAAGATAATTTAATAAGAATTACTTGGTGTGTATTTACTTCATAAGAATAATGTATCAGTTCCAACCATGGTTAAGGATGATGAATCTAGTGAAGGTTCATTGAAATTGTACTTTGATGGATAAAGGAATAAACATGGTACTAGGGATGGAATGATGATGGTTTCTTAAATAAATTAAATTTATTTCTCTTCTATTAAGTTTCAAATTTTTTCTTCAAATAATGTTGCAGAGTATGAGGCACTAGTTCATGGTTTGTAGTGGGCTAGAAAGACAACACCTTGCAAGTTTTTGGTGATAGTGAACTTATAGTTCACCATGTAGGAGTTTCAAATGCATGTAAAATTTTGTTTCTTAAATATTACATTCAATAATATGAGACTTAATTGAATATTTCCAAGTGTTTAACATATAGGCAATACCAAGAGGTTAAAATAAGCATGCAAATAGGTTGGCTGCCATTGGGGCATAGTTTAGTATCCTAGCTGATATAAAAAGTGATAAAATTCAATCACATATAAAGGTGGTTGTAAGGACCTTTGTTTTAGATAATCATGATAATTTGAATTTTTTTTAAGATGACAATTAAATTATGAGATTATTGGAAGAGGAGGCTGAGTTTTCTTCAAGAAACTAATCAAAGTATTTATAGCAATATGGTGATTAGGTTGTGCAACTAAAAACAAATAAGTTTCTCAAGGTATTGGTCACACTTGAGAAAATTTTAAATGGCTATGATGAGTTAAGGAAGGACACATCATCCTTTTTAATAAAAGAAGATCACTATGCCAATATAGAGATTATAGTTGGTAAGAATTTGAGGTTGGGTAAGGTATGCACTCCTTCACAAAAAGAAGCTTTCATTGAGTTATGCACAAGTTTTGCTGATGTATATGAATGGAAATATAGTTATCTCAAGGGATTTGAACCAAGTTTATCTCAACACACCATTGAGTTAGAGGCTAAAACTAAACTAATGAGATAGAGACAAAGGCCCATCAATCTTAAGCTTGATATTTTGATGAGAGTTGAGCTTCATAGGCTCATAGAGTCAACTATTATATTTCCAATCAATCACTAAACTTGGGTGGAAAATCTTGTTCTAGTACAAAATAAGAATGATGAGATTAGGTTATGTGTTGACTTCCATGATTTGAATAGGGCTTCACTTAAATATCACTATCCATTACCATCAATGGAACAAATTTTATGGTTGGTTGTAGGTTCAGAAATGTTTTATTTGTTGGATGGATATAGTGTATACAATAAAATTTTGGTCAAGGAAGTGGACCAATTCAAGACATCCTTCACAACCAAATGGAAGACATTTGCATATAGAAAGATGCCCTTTGGTTTATCTAATGCTGGAGCAACCTTTCACACCACCATGGATATGGCATTCCAAGGCATTCTTAACAAGTTTTTACTTATTTATTTGGATGATATATTAGTGTTTTCAAATAGTAAAAGTGATCACATGGTTCATCTCAAGCAAGTGTTCGAAAGGTTTAGGCAATTTGGGATATCTCTAAATCCCAAAAAATGTGTCTTCTCAGTTCATGAAGGTAAGCTCCTTGGCCATGTGGTTTCAAAGTATGGTTTAAGCATAGATTTTTAAAGGATAGACACCATTATTTTAGTCTCCTTGCCTAAAAATAAAAAGGCTTTACAAAGATTCGTAGGGAAAATCAATGGAGATATATCTCAAATTTTACCATTTTAGCTAAGCCATCTACAACCATGCTAAATAAGAATCAGAGCTTGAACTAGTCCAAAGAAGGAATAAAGTGTTTTAAGGATATTAAAAAGGCCATAGCTAGTGCTCCTACACTTATAAATCTATATTTCACAAAATATTTCATTTTGTATACATATGCTAACATAGATACCATTTCAAGTATTCTTATGCAACAAAATCATGAGGCTTTGGAGTAGCTAATAGCCTTCTTTAGTCAAGGCTAAAAGAGTATGAAAAAAGGTATTTTTTATTTTAAATATGTACTCTCAGTTCTAAGGTCTCTTAAATAGTTTAGATGTTGTCTAATAATAAAATACACCTAATGATTTCTCATCTAAGGATCAAGGAGTTCATTTTGAACAAAGATATAAATGAGAAGAGGGTTGGTTGGATAACCAAGGTAATGGAGTATGATGTGGAAATTAAGGTCATAAATATGATTAGAGGCAAAGGACTTTGTGAGCATCTAGCTCAATACTTTTAAGAGACTAATGAGGTTTTTTTGGTGTTAAATGATGAAGAGGTTGTAGATGGTCATACCTCACCTTCCAACTAGTTTCATGACTTGGTAAGCTATCTCCAAGATGGTATTTATCCCTCTCATCTAAGTTATTCAAAAATAAGATATTTTAGGTTGCCATAAATTCCATTTTTTCTTATTAATGGTGTTTTGTTCAAGAAATATATCAATGACATGTTGCTAAGATGTATAGAGCCAGGCCAAACTCAGAGATTGATAGAAGAATTCCATGATGGACATGGTGGAGGAAATTTTTCTATGAGAAATACAATCCTTAAGATAATGAGAGGTGGGTAATATTGGCCTAGTATATTTGGTGATTGACATGCATGGGTTAGGAAGTGCAAACAATGTGTTATGTTTGTAGGAAAAGTGAAACTTGTAGCCTTACCTCTTCAACCAATTATGGTGGATCAGCCCTTTGTCCAATGGGGATTAGACTTCATTGTTATCATAAATCCTCTTTCAAATATAGGACATAAATGGATTCTAACTAATATAGATTACTTCACACATTGGACAAAAGTAGTGGTATTAAAAGAAGCAAACAAAACTAATGTTCTAGATTTCTATGAAGATTTGATTATTAGATTTAGAGTTCCTTCAACTATTATTTATGATAATGCAATGGCTTTTGTGGGAAATAAGATCAACTAATGGGTTGTCCAACATATAATTTATCTTAATAGTTCATCAAACCATTATCCACAAGGAAATGGCCTTGTTGAATCTATGAATAAGAACCTATTGAATATTATAAGGACTATTGAAGACAATCAGAGGTCATGGCATCTCACATTGAAGTTAGATCTATGGGATGATAGGATCACCTAAAAAAAATTGATATCCAACTCTTCATACCATCTGGTATATGCTAAGGAAGCAAGGTTACCCATTTCTCTTGAGTTTCATGTTTTATAACTAAGTTATCTCTATGGGATGATAAGCTTATGGATTTGGAAGATATAATAAATTAGCCCATACTAGCCATAGAGATTCATCAAGTGCAAGTGAAGAGAGATTTTGATAAGGAATCTTCTTCATGAAATTTCAAATAAGGATATTTAGTCCTCAAGTGAGATAAGGATAGAGCTAAACTAGAAAGGCACATAAAGTGTTATTCCCTTTGGAGTGGCCCATACACAATCTCCAACTACAAATCCCACATGCCTTCCACCTTACAAAGATGAATGGTGAGGAGCTTCCAATCCTAGTCAATGGGATACATTTAAAACATTGCTACTAAATAGCTAGGTTCCTTGTGCATAGTTTATTTGTTTTTTTTCCATCAAGTGCTATTCAACCACGTTATTTTAGTTCTATTTTGTCCTAAATAAGTGCTTGTTTGCACATTTTCTTTGTTTAGTTAGTTTTCATGTTTTGTGCATTTCCCTTCTTATTTTGGAGAATGAAGGTTGTCTCATACCAAGTCAATAGAGAAATTACAGTCATGGAACAAATTTGTCATTACTTTGTGAGTCCAAGAGTCATGTACAAAGTCTAGTTCTTAAGCATAATAGTCAAGCTTCCTAGCTAGGTCACCAAAATGTTAGCAATTTTGTCCTGTCAAGGCTAAATTTCTATCCCTATTATCTAAAACTTTCCTTGGAATGGTCAAACTTCCCCTTTAGCTAGTTAGTTATGGTATTGTTAGCCAAAATACCAAAGCAAGAAGAAGTGGAGAACCTGATTAATCAAAATTACAAGTTTATTTTATTTTGAGACTCTTTTTCACCAAGTGTTAATTCTTTCAAAGGTTTTGTTTTCAAGGTTTTTGTCTAAGTGTTGGGAATTGTTTTGAATATTTTGTTCGAAGCAATTTTCTTGAAGGATATCTTTTCGAAGGGATTGTTTTAGAAATTTTGTCTAAAACAAGAATTTAAAAGGGTACTTTTCTCAGTAGAAGACCTTTTCAAAAGTTCTGAAAGAACATTTCAAAAGTTCCAAAGAGTTAATTTCAAAAGTGTCAAAGGGTTCTTTTCTCAGCAAAAGACCATATCAAAAGCTCTGAAAGATCATTTCAATTTTTTTGGCGGTCCATTTCAAGAATTATGAAGGGTATTTTCAAAGGGAAAGGTGCTTTTAGATAATTTTGAAGGGTGATTTTCAATTTTTTTGAGGGGTCCATTTCAATTTTTTCTAAGGGTCCTTTCTAATTTTTCTGAAGGGTCCATTTCAATTTTTTTGAAGGGTCCATTTCAATATTTCTAAAGGGTCCATTTCAATTTTTCTAAAGGGATATTTCAAAATGTCGAGAGGCACTTTTCTAAATCTGAAAGATCTTGTGTAAATTTTTTGAAAGGCACTTCTAGGCAAAATAGTCCATTTTCAAAGTTCTGAAGGGTCCAAGAAAAAAGTCCAAAGACATGATTTCCTTTGGATAAATTGTTCACAGGAAAGTTCATAAGTAAATAAGCCATGTACAAATTGTTCAAAATAAAATTTCATCTCAAGGTGCAAAAATAATTCGTTTAGGAAGAAATTCTGAAGAGGAAAGCCCGAAGATAAAAGTTGAAAAGAAATAAGTCCATAGAAATAGAAGGAAATGGCTTGAAAGAATACCTGCAAAAATGAAGAGCCTGGGAGAAAAAGGTTAAGGAACTTAAAGGATCTAACATGGAGTTTCAAACACTACATATATAATCTTAACATGTAATTTCATGCATGCTTCAATTTTTAAAGCCCCTTTTCATGCAAGTGGAGGCAATTTGGAGTTGATTAGTCTTGAGTTTGAGTTGACTTTTTTGTCAAAGTGTCACATCTATTCTAATTTAACTTGTTAAATGAAAGATTTAAACACTTACAACTTGTTCAAACTAAAGTTCTTCACCTAAGGATTATCCTAGCATCATCTCATGTAGGATAGAGTTAATTAGAGCTGATTAGTCAAGGCTTATCATGCATTTTCCTTATTTTCCATGCAAAGAAGGACTTTATTTTGTTTTAACTCAACTTCCAAACATATCAAGTGGAGTTTCAATTTAAATACTTTGTGTATCTTACCATGCATGAAGGATATTAGTCCAAGATGGATCCACCATCCTTTTTCAATGCCAAAGAGCTATTTCATGCAAGACATAGGGAAAAAAGATATTGTTTGAAGGCTTGGTTATATTTTGATAGCTAAATTAAAAATTTTATGGTGTGGGAGTTGATATCCTCTCTTATTTTTAATGCTTATTTCCTGGCTTTGGTATGATTTTTACTATATAGGTTGGATTTTTAACCATTTGGAAGGATCCCTCTCTTGATAAGACTAGACTATGTAAAGTTTTGTAACCTTTTTAGATAAATAGAAGGATTATTTTTAGATCCCAAGATGCTGATATAGTGTATTTATGTTAGTGATTTGCATATGTGATATAATTTTCTTCCTTTTCAAGTCTTGATTCTTACCTAGTTACTAGTTAGTCAGATTATGCAGGTCATGTTCTATGTTTAATGTCTTTTGGCTAAAGTTATAGCAAATGTAAATGGATATTTAGTGCCTTGAATTAGGGCTATTCCATCATTTCCCTCAAGATTTGATTTTCTAATAAAACATTTTCATGAAATAATGATGCCTAACATTCAATTAGAGTTGAAAGTTTAGTCTTTTTCTTGTCCAACCAGTGTTTTTAGAAGCTTAAATTGAGTGGATGAACCAAAATATAGGTGTATCACCATCATTATATAGGATATTAATTCAATTTTATTTATTACCTTTTCCCTCTTCCCTTTTCCCTAGCATTTTGTAGTATAGAGTAGAGATCCTAATTTATACACCAAAGGGAGCTAATCCTTAGAATCTAGAGATTCAATTCACTAATTTGGCCACCCACAACCTAGGATTGTTTCCATGTTTTAGTAGACAATGAAGGCCTAAAAATAACTTCACAAGGGTGTGAGTCTGATTGACAATGATTTCATCATCCAACTCATATATATGAGGTGACATCATTTGGAAGAAAAATGTCTTGGTGTATAGGCTATTTCATTGAATTCTACTACAATTTCTTATTTCCTTTTCATGGTGGTAATTCTCAAAGGTTTATAATGATTTTTAACTCATGGGATATCCCTCACTATCATGTAGTTATTTTTATTTTGTCTAAGGTAGTCTTTGGTCCATATTCCTTAAGTGTGCTTTCCCTCTGAGACATTGTCAAGGTTTACACAATCCATTAGAGTTTTGGTTGTTAATTTTGACTCAAATTATAATGATAAATTATGGTTTAGGTTATTTATATTATATTTCATCATTGAAAGTGAACAAATGATTTCAAATGCACACTTTCAATGAGAGGTCATAAGTATCTCCTTCATATGTAGATTTTATGGACTATAGGAATAGTTTAGAGATGGTTAGAGATATGGTGGAGACTTGAGATATATATTCATGCATTAAAATGCCTCTAAATACCATATTAATATCATTATGGTATTCAAATTTATTAGAATCTCCATTCTCTACATACAAACCATATATGAACTCATAGGCACCTACAGGTCCATACAAACCTGTAGGGTGAGTTGAAGGTGACATAAGTCTTTGTTAGATACTTTATAAGAATATTAAAAAATATTAAATATGAATAGAGTGAGTAGTGGAGTATATAGAGTTTGGAAAACTTAAGAACTCAAGGAATGGCTCTTTGTAGCCTAAATAACCCAAATGCAATCTATAGGCCTAGTTCTTGTAGATCCCCATTTGAGACCAAAGTCAACTT
This sequence comes from Torreya grandis, assembly GCA_037957365.1. Classification (NCBI taxonomy): domain Eukaryota; kingdom Viridiplantae; phylum Streptophyta; class Pinopsida; order Cupressales; family Taxaceae; genus Torreya; species Torreya grandis. The sequence goes on from JARHVA010001986.1 coordinate 2,143,770, forward strand.
TAAATATACATTAAAACAAGTTAAAGGATGGAAGATTGATTATGATACAAGATGAAACTATTATGAAATAAGATAAGATCACCTAGGCGTGTTTGAAATTCAAAGATGACCTAATTTGAGTTATCAATCAAATGAGACCTATTATAGGTCTATACAAACCAATTAGAGTTGATAAAAGGTTGTATAAGACTTGATCATAATATTTATAGGCTATTGAAATAGTGATAATGGAAGTGTCATGTTATAACAAGTTTGAGAAGAGGAAGACAGTCAATAAGTTTCTTTGAGTACTTAAAATAGTCAAATGAGACCTATAGGCCTCAAGAATGTAGGTCCTTTTTTGTGAGAAAGATAAATCTCGTACTAACATGAGAGAGTTTCAATAATGAAGACATAAATTATATGTAGATACAGATAGTGTTAAAAACCCTCAAAGTAGCAATTAGGCCACTTTGAAGTAAAAGATAGTAATGAAACTAAGTTGATAAATAGTTAAAATCCCATCTACAGTACTTTATACAGACTGTGGAGAAATGTTGAGAATGATATGAGGCTTGTCATAGGATCTATAAAACTATGATGGAATGAACTTATTTTGTGTGAACCTTTCAAACATCATGGGAAAAGAAAGGAATTCATAGGTATAAAAGGATGTATGTATAAATATCTAAATGTAGTCAGTGACCTACAATAATATACACCTATAGGTAGTTAAATAAGCATGAGTGTTGATGGAAAGGTCATGAGGATAAGGAAAATATTAGAGTAATGTTTTAAAGGATATTGAGCCCACTTGAGATCCTCAACCAAATTCAAGTCCATTGTAAAAATAAATGATGAGAATGGTGAGGTCTAAAGGATCAAAACATAATAAAGAGATCTTCTTGGACTCAAAGCATCTATAGATGGATAATGAGGATCAATTCATTATTATACATAGAGAAAGGGTAGAGTTATATGTGTGAAAGAGTTCTAAGTTAGTTGAGATTACAAATAATTTCATGAACTAGTGAAGAGGCAAGTGGTGAAAATGATGAGGTCTAAATACATAAGGTGAATTCAAGCAAGCACCTAAAAATTATACAAGTATTAATATTGACCTAAAATAATCTAATTACCTAAATTTAGTCAAAAGGATGAGTGGATATGTGGATGTATGTCAAGATTTTGATGATTGGAAAGAGACTCTAATGGCATGTATGAAGGGTATTACCAAAATGGAAATCTAACCAAGTCAGGAGAATGAAGGAGGTTATAAGATAAGAGTGAGGTTTCTAAACCTCATTCATAATCAAGTGACCATAAATGTAAGTTCAAGGCCCTTTTGAAGGATCAAAAGGTTGGTTATAACCTAAAAGAAGCTAGTAGAGGTATTGAAAGGCTCTCGAGACCAATTGAGACTATGACCTAGCTCAAAGCCATTTGGAAGTTGGTATTTGGAATTGAGTTCTTGAACACACAAGTATGCTATAGTCAAGCCTAAAATGAAACTTGTAATCTCATAAGGTAATAGCATTGTCAACCTAGTGAATAATTGAGTTGAGGTGTTTGAAATTATTGAAACCTAGTTGCAACTCTAAATAAGTCAAATCCTAATCTAAACTAGAATGTATGAAGGGTGTGCTTAGATTAGTGATGTTAAAATGGGATTCTAAGCACCTATTATATTTGCATGTCCTCAATGGCTACATATAGGACTTTTGAAAGACCATTCTACTATCAAACCTAAATAAAGGACAAAGTGTTTGAAGGGTGCTCTAGACATAGATCAAGACTTCAACTTAGATTCAAGATCATTGAGGTAGGAGTGAGGTTTTATACACAAGATATAGTTTTGGACCTCTAAATAACTACCTATATGTTACTCTAAGTACAAATTGACCTTAAGCCTATAAAGAAGGAGAAGAGTGTGTTTGGAGATGTTGAGCACCTATCTAGGACTATAAAAATTTCAATTTCATATAATAAATCAATGGTATGATGGAAAGATCAGCCAAAGTGAATTAACCAAATTGAACTTAGTTTCAAAAACTTTAATGCACAGTCCATTAACACACTAGTAGACTCATCCAGTCTTGAGGTATAATGGTCTCCTTGAGGTCACATAAATAGGGTACATACTCACTATTTTATCTCAGACCTTGTCCACTCCATTGGCAAGGGGCAGTCATGAAACCAAGGGTTATTTTTGAGATTTAGGCATAAAAAAGTAGGAAAATCCTAATGTAGGGTCCTTAGGGAAATGAATAGTGATATCAAAGGTCTTAAAACAAGTAAAAGTGGAATCTACTCTTAGTTTTTATAAAAAGTGCCCTTGAGGGCTAACAAGAAGGAGAAAAACCTCAACCCCAAAACCCCTTAACTATATACTAAATGCATAAAATGGGGTGAAACAAATTTTAGAGCATGTATAGTAATATTGAGGGTTGTTTTAGAGGTGTCTAAACTTCTCCCAATAGTAAGATAGAGTTTTTAGACCCAAATCTCAAAATAGATGTCTCTCAAAGCTCAAGAATGCTAAGCAAACCACCTGAAGAGCAACTTTAGATACTCATACCATTTCTCAAAATTAAAATGGTAAGATAATCCATTTTAGATAGGTGATAAGGTTAGTCAATAATTTTTTCCAAGTGAAATGAGTTCAGTTGGTGGTCTATACTTTATGAGTAATCATTAAGAACCCAAACATGTCTTAATCCTCTCTAAAACCTTGATAGTGACTATTCATGTGAAAAAGACCTAAAAATACATATATTTAGTTGGTACCTCTCCTTATTTATATAGAATATAAAATATATATGAGTCCATTGGACCCCTATCTATATAGGGGCATGAATAGACATGGCCAAACTACCGCCCCCACCCCCTCTTCCCCCTATAGCCCCTATATATAGATCCAATCCTAAGCACATATAATGATACATTTTTCTCCTTAAACTTGTATTTTTTTTAGGACTCCAAGGAGGTTTTACATATGTATTTTGATGCTAACATCACTTTTAAGGATTGCTCCAAATACCCTGTTTCTCATATTTTTGTTATTTTTTAGGTGTTCTAAGAAGGAAATAACTTCCCAATCATGGGATGAGACCATTTGGGAGTTTTAATAAAATTTTAAGCTCAAAAATTTTCATGGGATATTTTAGAGGTCATCAAATCAAACCTATTTTTGAAGGTAGTCCCAAACACACTCAAAATAAGACTAGGTGACAAGGTGGTTTCTTGGTTTGCATACTTCCATAGGGTATTACGACCCCAAAATTAACACAAAGGTTTATGATATCCTATGGAAATTTAATCATATTATTTTAGGTTATTTCACATATGTGGTATATTTATTGAGCAAGATTTATCTTTATAGGCCTAAGAGGCCTAATTAGGTCTGATTAGAGAAGAAAATGAAGGAAGCTAAGTACTTCCACTTGGATTATGAATGTGAAACTTTATTTGAGATATAAGGGGATAGTGGGTACTCAAAAATATTCCAAGGCTTTCAATTTTGTTTGTACAATACTCTATAAAAGGATATTTATAGGGTTTTAGGATTATGAGGAATGGATGCTTTAGAAAGCAAAATGAGATAAATTGAATCCTTTAGGCTAATTTATGGTTAATTTTTTTTTCTATGTATAAATTCATTTTTTAATCCATTAATGGTGTAATTTTTCCTAGTCTAATGAAAAAACTCAATTTCTCTCTCCTAAGCCTCTTTGCTTATGAAGGAGTCAAGTAGTTAAAATACCAAAATTATTGCATAAGAGCTATTCAAAAATATTTTAAAGGTTTCTCCACACCTTCCATGCCACTTTTAAGATAATAAAAATTCATGAATTTATTAGGATAAGGTTTCAAATTTGGAAAAGGTCTCAAAGACCCCAAAAATGCCTTCTTTCCTTCCAACGCCTAAGAGATTAAAAACGTCAAACTAGCATCCAAGATATCTAAAAACCAAATAAAGATGGAAATATATTATTCATTATTTGGAAAATGTTTAAAATAAATAATTTATCAAGTCATGATGACCTATTCTCAAGGATCAAGACCTATTTTTGAAGGAAATGATTTCTTGACTAAGGATATAGGGGTGTGCAAACAAAGATTTAGGATGTTGTTCTATTCAAAGACAAAAAATGAATGATAAAAACTCATTAAACATTAAATATATGTTTCAAAATTAACCTCTAAACAATTTTACAAAGGTGGATGAGATAATAATAAGGAAGTCTATGTTGGGTTTCAATAAGGATTAAGAAAATGTCACATTTACTAGTTTTGGGGGCTCTTGTCCTCTTTCTCTCTCATATTTCTCAATCATCTATATGTAAGACAATTTTTGGAATTTTAAATAATCCTTTACATAATTTTTGTCAATTAAATTCTTATAAAAACACTTCCACTTGCCTATTTTAAATAAATAAGACTAAATTCATGCCTCCTTAAAGCTTGTGTTTAGTGTAGGCTAATATTTTATTTATAAATGAAATTGATAGTACATGATTTATCTCATCTTTTCCTTTCCTATTTACCTATTTTTAGGTGTTATATTATCACTATAGGTTTTATAGTGTGCTCTAATCATGTTGTATGTTTAGTAAGTGTGAACTTTCCTTAGTGTTTTTGAAAGACCTATTGATTAGCTACCTTAGATCATCCATCAAGTTGAGCCTCCATGTGAAACATCTATGTATGAATACCTCTAATTTTATAATTAAAATAAAATTTATGTTATTATTCAATCTTCATTGTGCATATTAGATAGGTGGAGGTCACATTTTGGTATATCACCCCAGTTAGATAGGTTTTTTTTTAGTTTACCTTCTTCTCTTTTCCCTTACAAGTTGGTAGGGTAGAATAGAGATCCTAAATGATTCATCAATGGGAGATAGACCTTAAAATATATATATTAAATACACCTATTAGGCCACTCACAACCTAGGATTGTCTCCATATTACTTCATGATCTATAAACTAGGTTTAAAATAGTTTTTTGTAAATAGGTACCAGATTCTCAATTCCATAGTTATATAAAATTGGTATGGGAATTTAGGATTGAGTAAAATTAATTAGATAAATTTTTTAACTCATTATTGCATATAAAATTTATAATTTTATGTCATATATAACCTATCATTTATTTTTAGTACTCTATCCATTCATTTACAACTAAATTAAAATAAAACATAGATTAAACTAAAAGAAAATAAATGACACCAGAAGTGATAACAAAGTTTACCCATAATTTGGGATACATCTCTAGGATTTATTAATTTAAATCCATTCCCTTATAAAAATGATGCAAATATACACTTTTCTACTTACATCATAAGTGGATTTAAATAATTTTAAATGTGATGTTGAAATGAACTTTTAAGACTATGATTCATTCTACAAATGTCATTTCTTTGTCCATATAATCTATTCATCCTTCTCTATATATTTGGTAAATTCTCCATTCAAGTGTATTTGTATAGTATTAAATGGGAATAATATTAAATAACTAACCCTATAACTATTTTCCTTCCATAGCCACCAGTTTTGTAAAATAGAGGCAATCAACATTACTATTAGTCATGGGTCTCCTTATTTCTCTATATGTCAATACAGAGGCACACATTACATAATTTCCTTATCTATCACCATTAGATAGAATAAATTATTGTACGCTGGGATTGGTTCTTGTGTGTCTATCGACATACTACAAATAGACTCTAAAAACTCATTAACAAACTCTACAACATATAAGGGTCAATAATAATAGAGTCTTAGATCTCTCTATGTATTATTACACAACCTTTTATGTAGTTTGGGTCTATTTATAATATAAAATACCCAAAATGTGTATATAAATAAAAATAGAGACTCATTACCTTCCTTCCATTCTTATTTTGAGTGCATGTATTTGTCCCATAGAATAAATAGATGAAAAATATCTCCTTTTTTCTATGACTCAATGGATTTTGTAAACTACCATGCAACATGTAATTTTCAACATTGCCTATGGTCAAACAAGCATTCAAATAACTATATCTAATCTTATTTCATCTAGGGATTATCTTTGTTATATAATTACCTATCTCACAACCCATGCTTTTATCAATTTAGACATCTATCCATCCTCCATTTAAGAATATCTAATATGTATATTGAGATATGTATTTTATTATAAAAGTCAATTAAAAAAAGAACACAAAATGTAGACTTAGGTCTACACCAATACACAAATTTCCATTCATAATTTGATGCATATAGATGACATGAAAGACTTTCAAAACAAAGTCAAAGACAATATCCTTCCTATGATAGCAATACCTTTCATAACAGGAACTAACATTCCTTTGATTCTAATATAGATACTTATAATCCATCTTTACATCAATAAAATAAGCCTACAATATGTTAATGAAACCAATCTTCACCATCTCTCAATGGCTTGAGTTTGATTCAAACTAAGCTATCTTGGCCCTATAAATTTTATTGATCATATAATATTTATTTTTGGGCTCATCCTTGCCTTTGGATATATCAAGTGTCTATTGTTCTAAATTCACTCACTACCAAGTTACTTAACTAAACATGAACTCTACCCTAGTCATCATTTAACCTATAACCATCACAACAAATTGAATAAATGCCTTCATTCAAGTCTAAAATCTACTTCCTACCCTATGGGCTTCTAAAATGTGTTTCTCCCTTTTCCATTCAAATCTCAATCTTGACTAATAGGTCCTTCTAATAAGGACTATAATATATATCTTTAATGGCAAAGGCATCGACACACATCTAGAATAATGGCTACCAAGCCATTTCTAGCTACCTCTCCATATCCAAAGGGAGACAAAATATCTAACCCCATCTCAGGCTTAACCTCCTACATGATAAACACCTCCTCCTCCTCTTTAACATTCACTTCTCTTTTATTACGTAGTCATTCCATGGACTACCAATCATGTATTCATCATACCAATGCTTATGACCTCCTAGTTAGTTTAATAGTTACCAAAAAAGGAATAAAATCCCTTTCTCTAATGATCTTGTAATTCTTTAATGGAGTTGAATCCCATATTATACATGTATTTGCTATTTTTTAGAATTAAATCCCACATTCATAGGATAGAATATCCTTAAACCTTAAAATAAGGTGAGACATTACATAACACTCAAGACTTGGACCATGTCTCAAATGCCTTTTGCTAAGAATTTTCAAGTTTGGCATACATTTGGTTGTTGAGTGAGTTAGATATATTGAGCTCAATAATGAACTTTGAGCTAGGTTGGTAACTCAAGTTGGAGTGTCAAGCGAGTTGGGGTACATGGTGAGTTAGGTTTATGGTAAATCTTGGCAAATAGAAGGTGTGGTGGTAGGCCACATGGTGTTCTGAGAACCTACCATGTGGGCCTCTCCAATTGTTCTTCATCCAAACATGACAATAGGACTCCCCTTTATGAGAAAAGTGGGCTTCACTGGCTATGATCTCCATAGTCAGCCTTTTATAAACTGGTGAGGACTAACAATAAAAATCATCTAGATCAAACCTCCCCATAAAGAGTATTTTTGTCTCCAAAAGTTACCCTAATCAACTAACCCAAAAATCTCTATAATTTATCTTCTCTACCATTGGAAATCTTCCTATGTTGATTCTAAACACATAGTAGCCAAAAATAGCAAATGAAGGAGTTATGAAGTCAATAAAACTTTATTTGAAAAATATTAGTGAAATAAGATATAATAATACTTCCCTATAAGAAGTCAACTATCCAACTAAAACTCTAACCTAAACATGGAGAGTAAAACAAAATTTCTATCCATTCTCCCTAGTTGACTTATTTTCCCAAAATAGTCATTAAATCTAGTGGCTTCTCTTAACCTTGTACTATATAAAGGCTTAGATATTCTCATTGTCATCTACATCACACAAGGGACATAGTTTTTCTACATAAAACTATAGGATTTGCAAAAAAATTGCACACATGTATACTTACATTTTACAAACCTTTCCCATCTATGGGTCTTTTGAAAGTACATCTACATGATGTGATTAAGAAACATACATGTGTATATAGATAGTCTGTAATACAAACATTACCAATATTATTTTGGGTCTTAGATATATATAATGTCAATTATAAAAATGTGCAATAGATTTTGTCTATCCTAAGGTGACTAATGTAGAATACATATTACCTGAGGGTAATCAAGGGAACTAAAAACAACAAAATTAAATACTATATCCTTTGAATCATTCCCTATACCTATTAAACTCCAATGTTATATTGGAAAATTTCCATAACAAGAGCTTATTTAAAAACTCACAAATTTGAAAGTAACTATAAGTAAATATCATTTAAAAATGAGAAGAAACCAAGCATTTTAAACATGTGTCAAGGTTTCCTTCACCATCTGACTATTCCTTAATTCATACCTCTACAACTCATCCAACTAAGTTTCCCAAAAAAGTCTATCACAATGGAAAACTAAATTAGGAGATAGCCAATATAAACCCTTCCACACATAATAATATCAAATTTCCTTCCCAAATTCAATAAGTAGGAATTTATATGCAATAGTGTTGGAAGTGGTAACTAAGCATACTATTTTGTTTTATAATTATTTTTTATCAACTATTCAAATAAACCATTAACCAATAAGGGATGTTCCCTCTGCATGCTTTTCATGTTTGAATAGTAAGTGGTCTCATCTTTTAAACTCTATATCCATAAAAGTTATATGATCTATTAAATTTTAAAAGGATTTCAAAAACAACTTCAAATAAAGACATAATGTATTCCCATTGTAACCTTACACAAAGGATTCAACAAAAATGTGCAAACATAGTTACATTTGAGAATAATTTATACCTATGAAGAAGCTGTGAAGTGCATCTATTGAGTACCATCCAACAAATTTTGGTGTCTTAACCAACTTCCTATTTTCTTCCTACAACTCTCAACAAAGTTGTAAAATAAACCAATCTATAAACTAGTATAAAACTCAAATCCCAAAGTGTAAAAAGCTATCCAATACTAAACAATGCCTTGTTTCCATTTCCATATCTACCATGGAACTAGTCTTTTCACTTGTTCCTATAATCAAGGACATAGTCATTCATAATATAGTTAATAATCTAAAATAATAAGGTTGCACAACTAACTAGCTAGACCAAAATATTATGTTAATAACAATATGAAATTAGATCATAACCATACCTCAGTCTACCCTCTATGTAAAACTAATAATAAAACTATAATTGATTCCTCCTAAAGATGCATTAATGAAAATGCTTTGCATTTTATCTGAATGCTTTACAAAAAGATAAATGTTATCTCTTTCACAAAAACATCTCACACTTGAAGTGTCAAAGTGTTGTGTTCTTCATCTATGTTGATCATGTAGGGCTAGTGGTTCTAGAATCTTAGTTTTTAGAAGCTTGTCTTCTTCCATAAAATTGAAACACCTTCCAATTTCCCTTCATACTAGCCTTCTTACATGGTCAACTCAAAAAGAAGAATCATAAAGAAAAATTTGATATTTAAAAACTCCAAATATAAGTGTATCAAAACTAAAGTAAGGTCATGTAATCATTTGATCTAATAATAAATTTGATTCATAAACCATGTCTAAAATAGTTTTTTGTAAATAGATACCAGATTCTTGATTCCTTAGTGAAATATAATTGGTAAAAATATTTAGGATTAAGTAAAATTAAATAGATGACTTTTTAAACTCATTCCTACATATTTTTTTTGATTCTATGTCAAATATAACTTCCCATTTATTTCTAGTATTCTATCAATTCATTTAAAATTGAATTAAAATAAAACACAGACAAAACTGAAAGAAAAGAAATGACACCAAAAGTGACAACAGAGTTCACCCATCATTAGGCTACATCTCCATGATTTCTTAATTACAATATGATCCCTTATAAAAATGATGCAAATATACACTTTTCAACTTACATCATAAGTGGATTTAAGGAACTTAAAATGTGATGTTGAAATTAACTTTTAATAATCTGATTCATTTAGGAAATTTCTTTCCTCTATCTATAGCATCTATTCATCCTTCTCCATATATTTGATTAATTCTCTTTTTGAGTGTATGTATAAAATCTTAAATGGGAATAATATTAAATAACTAACCTTGTAACTATTTTCCCTCCATAGCCACTAGATTTTTAAAATAGAGGCAATCAACATTATAGTTAGTCACGGTTCTCCCTATTTATTTTTATGTCAATATAGAGGCACACATTGCACAACTTCCTTGTCTATCACCATTGGATAGAATAAATTATTATACTCTAGGATCAGGTCCTGTGTGTCTATAAACATAATACAAATAGACTCGACAACCTCATTAAAAAACTCTAAAACATAGAAGGCTCATCAATAATAGAGTCTTAGATATTTATTTGTATTATTACCTGACCATTTAAGTAGCTTGGGTATGTGTATAATCTACAATTCCAACAATTTATATTTAAAGAAAACTAGAGACTTGTTACCTTCCTTCCATTATATATTGATCTGAGTTCATGTAGTTGTCCCATAGAATAAATAGATGAAATGCATCTCCTTTTTACCATGATTCAATGTCTTTAATAAACTACCATGTAATGTATAATTTTCAATGTCTTTTAAGGTTGAACATGCCTTAAAATAATTGTATCAAATCCTATTTCATCTAGGGATTATCTCTGTTATATAATCACCTATCTTACAACCCATGATTTTTCTAATTTAGATGTCTACTTATCCTCCATTTAGGACTATCTAGCATGTATATTGATGTATGACTTTTATGATAAAATTCAATTAAAAAATAACATAAAATGTAGACTTAGATTTGCACTAACACATAATTCACCAATCATATTCAAATGCATTTAGATGACAAGAAAGACCTTTAAAACAAATTTAAATACAACGTCCTTCCTATGATTTTAGGATATTTCATAATAGGAACCAACATTCCTTTGATTCAAATATGGATACTTGTAATCCATATTTACATCAATGGATCAAGTATGCATTGTATCAATGAAGCAATTCTTTACCATCTCTCAAAGGCTCAAGTTTGGTTCAAACTGAACTATCTTAGCCCTCTAAACTTTAATGATCATATAGTCTTGACTTTTAGGCTCATCCTTGCCTTTGGATATATCAAATTCCCATTATTATAAATGCACCCAATACAAGGTTAATTTTCCAAACATGAACTCTACCCTAGCCATCATTTAACCTAAAAACATCATCAAAAATGGAATAAATGCCTTTATTTGGGTTTGGTGATTACTACCCAGCCCATGGGACTCTAAAATGTGCTTCTCCCTCTTCTATTTGAAGCTTGGTCTTAGATAATAGGGACACCAATAGATATCTTCAATGGTTAAGGCATTGATGTATGGATGGAATAATGGCTACTAGGCCATTTACATCAAGTGATTCATATCCAAATAGAGACAAAATGTCTACCCCCATATTGAACTTGACCTCTAACATGATAAATTCCTCCTCCTTGATGTAGGAGCATCTACATTCATTTTCTTGGCAAGACATGGTTACAAGTCATGTTTAAATTCAAATTTCAATTTATTGTATTTTTCCCTCCAAAATGTTGTTAATGAGGAGTAATTGTAAAAATTAAAGATAAAAAGTAAATGTTGGGGCTGTTGAGAAAACAAATGAGGAGTGGTTTAAAATATTTCAACCTTAGTATATTGTTGCAAATTAAAAACTGTTTTTGTTTTACCTTGAGCCCAAGTTGGGCATAAAAGTTTGGAGGAGATTCTTTAAAACCAGAAGAGTAGGATATGCATTAATTAGAGAAGGGAAGAAAACAATAAAAATTCATTCAAGAGGACAGTGGGACGTAGAGAAGAGAGGAAGAGAGATGGAGAGGTGAATCAAGAGATCAAGGTATGTAAGAATGTAAGGGAGAAAGAGGAGTTTACATGTGAAGAAAAAAGAGAAGAAATGAAGTATCTCATAAGGCTTTGTTAAGACATTGAGAATGGGATATTGTAACTCCTGTATTGTAAGTATCCTTTATTGATTAATAATACAAATATTTGATTTTCATGTTATTATATGCAAACATTGCTCTCATGTATAAGAGGTTTGACTTACACAGTATGTAGATCTGTGTGTGTGTTTCTTTGAGCATAAAGAATAATGAATATCTATTTTCATAATAAAAGGCATGAGAAACCATTAATTATTGTAAATTAAAAACAATCCAAGACTTTTGTTTGGTTTCAGGAAGTTTATAATGCATGAAATGTTGTGAGAATGAATGAGCAGGGTTATAAACAAGGTGCTTCAACAAATACACAGTCCACTGTTCCAAGGTTAGATTTACGTGAAAATACATGCATGAGACTTATAAAAGCTGAGGAATAGGTATTTGGGGTAAGATATAGTCTATATGAGAATAAAATAAGTCTTTAAATCATTTATATATTTAAAAAACTCCAAACTTTAACTCTCGGCCTGTAGGTGACAAGGTGCAGGCCTGTGTGGAAAAACAACTAGGCACGGTTGGAAAAATGAGTACATCTCGAGTTTTAAAAAATTAAAACATATGAAATTTTTTTTGTAGATTATCCTTATAGTTATTAATCCAATTAAGTTGGTTTCAGATCGAATGGATCAATTTTAAAAAAGATATGGTCAAAATACAGACCTGCAGTTCTAAAACAGTTCAGAAAAATGTGTTCCTAGTCACTAAAAAGGCCATAAATCCTAAACTAATAATCCAAATGACTTGATTATTTTTTTAAAAGTTATATAAAAGTATTTTTGATGTAATAAAAAAAATTCATGACAAAAAGAGATATATATTTTCATAAATATATGACTGTGTTTTTATCAGCCTGTAGGTGCTCATTTTTCAAAAATTGTCAAAAAGTCAAAGTTGAGTTTTCCTTACTCTTGAGTGATATAACTTGGTATAAGGCTTGGATCATATTTATTATGTTTTAAATACCTTAATAAATTTGGTTTCAGATTTAATAATGGGATAATAATGATTTTGACCTATTGGAGGCACAATTAGGCCTAATAAGACCTACAAGCTTCTGAACAATGTAAGGAGTTTAGAGACAAAATTCAATATCTTAGAATATTATATATTATATGAGGATTGAAACATGTTAGATAAATTTAATCACATGTGTCTAAAATTATTTGAAGCTTCAAATAGATGCATACTATAGATTGAATACCTAAAGCTCCATTAAGGCTTAAGAAGCTAGTAAGGGTTTCAAGCATCATAAGGAAGATCAGAAAAGAAAATTGCAGAACTAGAAAGGGTATAATAAAGCATGAATGGATTCATTGATACAATCATAAGTGAATGTTTGAGAAGTGAGTTTTGTATCTATCACTCCTCCTCTTTAACATTCACTACTCTTTTACTAAGTCATTCCATAGACTACCATTCATGTATTCATCATACCAATGCCTATGTCATCTTGGTTAGTTCAATGGCTTCCCAAAAAGGAATAAAATCCCTTTATCTAGTGATATTACTATTCTTTAATGGAGTTTAATCCCATATTTGGCATGCATTTATTTTATTTGGAATTAAATCCTACATTCAAGGGATATAATTTCATTAAGCCTTAGAATAAGGTGAGATATTACATAACACTCATGGCTTGGGCCACATCTCAAATGCCTTTATCTAAGAACTCTTAGGTTAGTATGCATTCAGATATTAAGTGAGTTGGATAGATTTAGCTTGGAAATAAACTTAAAGTGGGTTGGTAACTCATGTTATGGTGTCAAATGAGTTGGGATGCATGGTGAGTTGGGTTACTAGCTTATAAAATAGAGGATGTGGTGATGGGCCACATGGTGGTTTGAGGACCTACCAAATGGGATTCTCTAATTTTTCCTCTTAAAACATGATGGCAAAGCTCCCCTCCATGGAGAAATTTGGATCCAATAGCTATGGTCCCTATAGCAAACCTTTTATAAACTAATGAGGACTAATAATAAAAATGCTCTAGATCACTTTAGACTATGAAGGCCTAAAACTACCTTCACAAGGGTGTAAGTCTAATAGTCAACATTTTTTAGCATGCTTTCTAGGACCCATTGGTGCTAGTATTGGTGATATTTTAGTTACATTAGCATTATTCATGAATTATTTGATTACTTCAAGCTCAATCAATAACTTCTAATAGTCAAAGTATAATTTCCAAGTAGTGTTTTTCATTGCACTATCTTGATGTTGTTTTTATGGTTGTGTATGAGGAAAATTCCTATGCTATACTCCCTTATCATCCTTATAATGATTTATACTAGCCTATCCATGATCCATATGATCCTAATCAACCTTACCAAGAGTATTACCAACCCTATCATCAGCCTTGTCAAGAGTATGATGACTCATATCAAATTTATAGTGATCCTTATCAGCCTCATTATGACATTGAGTATGCACCTCAATAGCCTTATAAAGACTTAAAATATTCATATTCACATCCTCTTACTCCATCTCCAACTTAGAGTCATGATTCCCATACCATATCCTTATTGGATTTCAAGCCAAATATGTTAAAATCTAAAGGGGTGATGAGAGAATGGGATAGAGAGTTGGATGTCATACCTTTTCACCTCATAGAGAAGATGAAGAAAATAGTATATATGTTGATAACTATGTGGGTACCAATTTGAGAATAAAATAATAATGTCATGACTTATGAATTGTTTTAAGTGATAACCATGATCTAATGGTGGGTATAAAGATTAGTTATGTTGGATAATGAAGATCTCCAACCCAAGAAACATCATCCATCTCATCTTACCCCTATTCAAACTTCGTGTATTCCAAGTTTCCTTTAGCTACACCTACCCTTCCTCAAGAAAACATGTTTATTCCATCTTGGAGACCTTCTTTGGTTATGAATCTTGTTTTTCCCATGCCAAGTCTTGTGGATAAAACTCCTCCCATCACTCTTTAATAACCCTTATATTTACCATATCATCCCAATTATGATATTTGGCCTCATGATGTCATTGAATAATATCATATGGAGCATACAAGAGATTAAATTCAACCTCCAAGTGAACCTACTACTTTCAAATTCATACCTTAGAACCAAGTAGTCAAGTCTTGGGAGAAACAAGAGGAGGTGAGTGTTATAAAGTTTGATCCCAAAGAAGATATTATGCCTATAATTTTTACCTCATGGAAGTCAATTCAAGAAAACATCCAAATGAAGGAGGAAGTGATTATTAAAGAGGATAAAATTTAGGTTACATATGAAATTTTTGAAGTGAATCATAAAGGTGAGGGAAAAGAGGGTGAGGTATAAAACAAAGAACTCATAGGATAACTCAACTTTCTCTCTGAGCATTCCTACAAGAATATTCCATTCCTAAGACCTCAAATTACAAAATTACTTTCTTGAATCCTAAAAAAAATCACCATCTTGTTCATTGCCCTCCCACCATCTCCCTTATTCAATAAGAGCCTATTCTATGGAGGCTAAGTGAAAAATTTATAGTTGCCAGTGATTTTCAAAGAGAGTGTGGTGAAGATGAGGAAAGGGTGCATGAAGAAGAGATCATTATTGGTACTCCCCTTGGTGAGAGCAAATCCATTTTATCTTTTAAACTAGATGAAGAAGTTATAGTAGAAGATTAATAATATGTCAACTTGTTTCAAGAACTTCCTTTCAATGAGATTGAGCATGAAGAAGAGAAGGTAAATTATTGATCTGATCTTCTTTGTACCAGTCAAGAGCATAGTGAATATTTTTTTGAAGCTTTCAAATCAGGTTTCTCACTTCTCCCAAGTGAGTATGAGTTGAGTAAGATAATATGAGGTAATTTTGGTGAACAAATAAATAAGCTAAAGAATGATAGTGTTGCAAATTTTTCCTTTTAAAGAGGTAACCTCACTAGATGATGTTTTATTTGACATTTTTTAAGCACATGTTATCATCCTCTCTCTCCATTTACAGACCTTGATTTACTCTTAGAAGATAATGTGGATCACTTTTGGCCATAATTTCTTAAAGAAAAAAAAAACTCTCTATTGTAAAGACAATGATTATGAAGATGAAATTCATCAAAAGGATACTAGGGACCAAGTTTTTTACTTCAATCAATCATATAAGTTTCATGATGTATCAGGTCTTACAAACCAATATCTGGCCATCTAGGAGACCATTGCCAAAGAAGAACAACTACAAAAGGTAGTGAATAAAGTCCAAGACTAGTATGTGTTCATTAGAGATATTTTTGACGATTTAGACATATTGCAAGATATGACAGATGTAGTATCATTCAATAATAAGGATCAATCAAGTAGGAAGTCAATCAAATGTGATTTCACATTCCATTACATCCCTCATGAAGTAACCGATCTAAAAAAATTCCTTTTGATCTTGGAGGAGGATTATTTCAAGGTTAATTGTAGTTAGTTTAAATTTCATCTAATTTATGTCAAGAACATTAGTTTTCTTACATTTTTTTCAATAAGTTATTTGCTAGCATAAGTGCTTTGTTAGACTAATTTCCTTACTTTGTTGTCTTTTCTTTTCCTATCTTTGAGGAGAAAGAAGTTGTGTTATCTTGAGTCAAGAGTTATGGTCATTGGTAAATGTATAATCATGATTATTTTAGAGTGTCAGAATGATATCATGAGTCAAAAAGAGATGTCAATTGTATAGTTTTTATTCATAGCAAGTATGCTTCCCAGTTGAGTTACCAAAATGTTGACAATTTTGACCTCATAGGTAAAATTATCAACCCTAACACATGAAAATTTTATTTTTAGGACATAGTTTAATTTTTCATTCCTAAAAATATCCAATAGATACATTTTTCATCATTTTTAATAGGATTTCCAAGTGTTTCTAGTAGTTTTAGTGCCAAAAGGACTATTTTGAGGCCATCCATATAGTTATTTAGGGTAAAATTGGGATTCATGCATATTAAGGACCTTATTTTTCCATTAAAATGATAAAAAAAATATTTATAATAGGTTTTATATCTTAAAATTAAAAAAACTATTTATCTCTCATATCAACC
Source organism: Torreya grandis (assembly GCA_037957365.1). Lineage (NCBI taxonomy): Eukaryota > Viridiplantae > Streptophyta > Pinopsida > Cupressales > Taxaceae > Torreya > Torreya grandis. Next base: position 2,160,819 of record JARHVA010001986.1, read on the forward strand.
TCCTTGGAAGCTCAAGAAGGGAAGTTTTCAAGTGCTCAATACAGATAGGGCAAAGAGAGTTAGGAGATAAAAATTTAGAATTTTTTAAGGGCCCTAGTAATATTAAAATAATTATAATTGGTTTGAATATTGGTTTATGATTATCTATGAACACTCGCTAAGAGTGACATCATGTCAGTATTGCCTAGTCATTTGAGAGGGGTTTGTTCTTGCACCTATTTCTCCACTTTGTAAATCAATGGAAAATAATGATTTTGAGAGATGATTTAAGAGGTAATTTATCTATTTTTAATTATCATTTCATCATCTAACTAATCTTTATGAGGTTATTTCATTTAGAAGATGAATTTTTTAATGTAGAGGCTATTTGAGTAAATTCTAAAACAAGTTCTTGTTTAATTTTATTTTATAATTATCAGAGGTTAATAGTGATTTTTCACTCATGGGATCTCCCTCAATGTCATGGATTTCATGTTATTTTTTTGAGATGGTCTTTGGTCCTTATTATTCAAACATGCTTGCTCTTTGAGATATTGTGAAGGTTTGCACAGTCCAATGGAAATTTGATTCCTAATTTTGACTCAAATTTTAATGATACATTATGGTGTAGGTTCTTGATGTGATATTTCACCATTTAAAGTGAAGAAATTGAAGAAATGAGTCCAAATTCACACATTCAATGAGATGTCATAAGTGTCTCTTTCATATGCAAATTGTATAGACTATATGAATAAGTTAGAGATGTTCAAAGATATCATGGAGAATTGAGATATATCTTAATGCATTAAAATTCCTCTAACTTCCATAATTATATCATTATGGGATTCAAATTTATTAGACTCTCCATTCTCTACATATAGACCCTATATATGAACTAATAGGCACCTACAGGTCCATACAAACCTATAGGGTATGTTTAAAGTGACATGAGTCTTTTTTAGAGACTTTTTAATACCATTTTGAAGTGCTAAAGATGACTAGAGTGAGTAGTGGAGTTGACAAATTTTGGAAAGATCAATAACTCAAGGAATGGCTCTTTATAGCCTCAACAACCCAAAAGCAATTTATATGCCTAAAGCCTATAGGTCCCCATTTGGGACCAAAGTAAACCTTATATAAAATTGAGAATAAGCCAAATAATGGAAAACTAATTGTTATATAATATGAAACTACTTTGAAATAATATGAGAGCACCAAGGTGTGTTTGATAGTAAAAGGTGGCCTAAGCTGAGTTAGTAGTCAAATGAGACCTCTTATAGGTCCATATAGACTAGTTAGTGTTAATAAAAGGTGGTATAATCCTTGATCATAATATCTATATTATATTGAAATAGTGACAATGGATGTGTCATGGTTTGAAAATTTAGAGAAGAGGAATACAACCAATAAGTGGCTTTGAGCCCTTAAAATAATCAAATGAGAACTACAAGTCTCAAGCATGTAGGTCCTCTTTTAAGACCAAGAGCAATTTCATACTAACATGAGAGAGTTTCAAGCATGAATCCATAAGTTATATGTATATGTAGATAGTGTTACAAATCCTCAAAGTAGTAATTGGGCCACTCTCAAGTAAGAGATAATCTTAGAATTGAGTTGAAAAATAGTCAAAATCCCACATACAATACTCTATATGGATTGTGGAGGAAAGTTTAGAATGATATGAGCATTGTCATATGATATATAATACCTTTATGGCATGAAATCCTTTTTTTAACCTCTCAAACATCATGGAAAAAGAAAGGAAGTTTAAATACCTAAATACAGTCAGTGACCTATATAATATACACCTAAAAGAAATTAAAGGATCATGAGTGTTGATGAGAAGGTCATGAGGATGAGTAAAATTATTGATTAATGTTTGAAAGGTTCTTGAGCCCATTCTAAACCCTAAAATAGATTTAAAGCCATTGTAAAAGTCAATGATGAGAGTGGTGAGGTCTAGAGGATCAAAACACAATCAAGAGATCTTTTTAGACTCAAAGCATCTATAAAGGGCTAATGAGGGTCATTTCATTATTAAACCTAAATAAAGGGAAGAGTTGTATGTGTGAAAGATTTATAAGTCAATTGATATTTAAAAAAACTTCATGAACTAGTAAGGAGGCTAGTGGTAAAAATGATGAGGTCTAAATAAACAAGGTACAATCAACCAAGCACCTACAATCTGTATAAGTATTAATATTGACCTACAGTCATCCAATGACCTACAATTAGTCAAAAGGAGGAGTGGATATATCGATAGATGTCAAGAGCATGATTTTGGGAGAGAGACTCTAATGGCATGTATTAAGGGTGTTCTTGACCCAAAATGGAACTCTAACCATCTCAGGGACATGAAGGAGTTCATAATCTACGAGTGACATTTTAAAGCCCTATTCATAGTTAAGTAACCCTAGAGGTAAGATAAATGCCCTTTTAGAGTATCAATAGGTTATTTCAAACCTAAAATAATATATCAAAGGTATTCAATTAATCTTGAGCCCAATTGAGACTATGACCAAGTTTAAGGCCATTTGTAAGTTAGAATGTGGAAGTGAGTTCTTGAACACACAAGTATGTTATAGTCAAGCGTAAAATGAAACCTTCAGTCTCATAAGGTAAGAACATATTAATCCTAGAAAATATTGGATTTGAGGTATTTGAAAGTATTGAAACCTAGATTGAACTCAAATCAAGTTAGTCTTTGAGGAGATCATTGATGTGAAAAGTGGGAGTTTAAATGCCTATTATAGTCACATGTCCCAAATGTATATATATAGGACTTTTGAAAGACCATTAAAATATCAAACCCAAAGAAAGTAAATTTTTTTTTAAGGTTTATATAGACATATATCAAGAACTCAACTCATATTCTAGATCATTGAGGTAGGAGTGAGGTCTTGTACACAAGATATAGTTTTGGACATCTAAACAACTACCTACAGGTTACTCCAAGTGAAAACTAACCTTAAGCCTAAAAATAAGGAGAAGAGTGTGTTTAGAGATGATAAATAAATATATAGGACTGAAAATAGTTCAATTCCATGGAAAAAATTAGTGTCATGAAGGAGATATCAGCCAAAGTGAATGAACCAAACTGAACTTAGTTTCAAAAACATCAATGCATAATCAATCAACAAACTAGTAGACTCAACCAACTTGAGGTAAAATGGTGTTTTAAGGCCAATATAATTGTGATTAGGATTTTAAAATTGGTTCATGGAGTTTTCATGAATTGAAAAATATATTAATGGTATCCTTAAGGTCACACAAATAGGGGACATACCCACTATTTTATCTTAGACCTTACCCACTCCATTGGTAAGGGGCAGCCATGAGACTAAGGGGTATTTTTGAGATTTAGGCATAAAAATGTAGGATATAAATCATGTAAAATACTTGGGTAAATTATAAGATATATAAAATGTTTTAACACACATAAAAGTGGAATCCACACTCGATTTTCAATTTAAGTGCTTTTGAGGGCTAGCAAGAAGGAAACAAGCCTAAACCCCAAAACCCCTGACCAGTATACCAACTACATATAGTGGAGTCAAAAAGACTTAAAAATAATTTGGAGGTATTTTTAATATGTGTTTTATCCTATAAAAATAGTAATATATATTTTTGAGACCAAAAACTCATAATAAACCTCTCTCAAAGCTCAAGAATGTTAAACAAGCCACTTGAGAAGTAACTTCATATACTCATAGCATCTCTAAAACTTTGAATGGGGATATGAGAAATTTGGGATAGTTTAAGAGGTAATTAAATAATTTCTTCCAAGTGTAATGAGGTTAGTTGGTGGTCTGTCCTTTATGAACAATCGTTAAGATCCCATACATGGCTTAAACATTGATAGTGACCAGTCATGGGAAAAACACTAAAAAAGCACATCTAATGATATATTTTGATATTTAAACTTATTGTATGTTATTTAATACTACAATTAGGTTATCCATATGTATTTTAATGCTGACATAACTTGTATAAATTGCTCTAAATACTCTTTTTTTATAATTTTGGGTGTTTTTTAGATGTTCTAAGAATGGAATAACTTCCAAATCATGGGATGAGGTAATTTTAGAGATTTAATAACTATTAAATCTAAAAAATGTTCATTTAATATTATTGAGGTGATAAAAATAGGCCCATTTTCCAAATTGGCCTAAACATACTCAAAATACGACTAGGTGGTAATGTGGTTTCTTTGTTTGCATACTTATATAAGGTTTTAGGACCCCAAAATTGACATGGAGGTTGGTGGTAAACTAGGTATTGTGAATAAATATATTTTGGGTGATTTCACATGTGTGATATCCTTTTGGAACAAGTTTTCTCTTTCTAGGCCTAGGAGGCCTAATTAGGCCTAATTAGAGAAGAAAAGGAAGGAAAAGGAGTAGTTTCACTTGGATTTTGATCATGAATTTTTTTTTGGAAATATAAATAGATATAGGTTACTCAAAAATGTTCCTAGGTTTTCAATTTGGTTGGTACAATCTTCTAGACATGAAGCTTTACAGGTTTTTAGGGCTATAAGGAATGGGTGCTTTAGTTAGAAAAATGAGAAACATTTAATCCTTTAGGATACTTAATGGTTTTAAATGTTTTGTTACAGGTCTGAATTCATGTTTAGAAGCCATTAATGGTGGAATTTTACCTCATCCAATGAAAAAACTCAATTTATCTCTCCTAAGCCTCTTTACTTATGAAGGAGTCAAGTAGTCAAAATGCCCAAATTGATGCATAAGAGATATTAAAAAATATTTTAAAGGTTCATCCTCCCATTCCAAACTTTTTTTAATATAATTAAAATGCATGAAGTTACTATGAGAATGTTTTAAATTTGGAAAAGGTCTCAAATACTCCAAAAAAACTTTCCTTCCTTCTAATGCCTAGGAGGTTGAAAAGGTCAAACTAACATCAAAGAGCTCTAATAGATCAAGAAAGATAGAAATAAATTATTAATGGTTTGGATAAGGTTTCAAATAAATAATTTATCAAGTCATGATGACCTAATCTCAAGTATCAAGACATATTTGTAAGGAAATGACTTCTTCACCAAGGATATAGGGGTTCACAAGCAAAGATTTAGGAAGTTGTGTTGTTCAAAGACCAAAAATGAATGCTCAAGACTCCTTCAACCTTATATATATATGAACCTGTATGAGATTTTACAATGGTGGATGAGAGAATAATAATTAATGCTACATTGGGTTTTAATAAGGATTAATAAAATGTCACATTTCCTAATTTGGGGTCTCTTATTTACTTTCTCTCTCATCTTTCTCAATTATCTATACGTAAGCCAATTTTATTCATTTGAAATAATCCTTAACGTAAGTTATAGTAATTAAATGCTCAAGAAACACTTTTACTTGCCTATTTTTAATGAATAAGGTTGGGTTCATGCCTCCTCAAAGCTTGTGTATAGTGTACGCTAATGGTTTGTTGATAGATGATAGTGATAGTAAATTCTTCCTCTCATATTTTCCTTTCCTATTTACCTATTTTAAGGTGTTATATCATCCTTATAGGTTTTATAGTGTGATATAATCATCTTATATGTTTAAAATGTGTGAAAATTCCTTAGTGGCTTTGAGAGAACTATTGATTAGTTTCCTTAGATCATCCATCAAGTTGATCCATTATGTGAAACATTGATGTATAGAGACATATCATTTAAGAATTTTAATCATTTTTATGTTCTTATTAAATCTTATTAGTGCATATTAGACATGTGGAGGTCACATTTTGGTGTATCACCCTAGTAAGATAGGTTTTTCTTTTAGTTTACTTTCTTCTCTTTTCCATTACAAGCTAGTAGCATAGGATATAGATCCTAACTCATAAATCTAGAGGATATATATATATATATATATATATATATATATATATATATATATATATATATATATATATATATATATATATATATATATATTATGCCACCCATAAAATAGGATTGTTTCCATGTTACTTCAGATTATGGAGGCCTAAAACTACCTTCACAATGGTGTAAATCTAATAGTCAAGAGTAATATCTTTCTTACCTATGTCTACTAAATAGGTTGATATATTTGGATTAATATTATGACACATGAACATAATTATATTAATTTTATTTTATTTTAAATCCTAAGCCACCTTCAATTCTTCAAAATTGAAAAAAAATGGATTATAATGGGTTGAGTTGACCCTAGTCACCCCATTTATGATTAAAGACTTGCTATGTATATAATCTAATGAGGTAAATAAATAAAACATAGTTGTCCCAACTAAAATGATTGTGTAATTTTTCTCCTTAAATATGTGTATGCAACTTTAAATATGGCATTACTAATTTACAATCATGGATCTTGAATTTTTTTGAGATGCCTTAAACTCGTCCTATAGATGATACTTGTGAATGATCCTGAATTTCAAAAGAATATGGAAAATTGTATCAATTTGTGATAGTGGGTAAATTAGGAACTTAAATGGGATAATGAATTAACTTTGATGTGTATTTATAGGGAAACATTTCTATAATTTCCTTTAACAAACCTAATGTAACTTAGGAAGATATAAAATCATAATTAAATCTTTAAAAACATTCCATGATTTGACATAGGTTGTAGTTGCTTTAGGTGGACAGGCTCATGGTAGCATTCATGTCTACCTAACATGGACCTATCCAAAAAAATCAAGAATAAATTGTATACAGTTTAAAATATATCATGTCTATAAATCAATTCTAGCTAGGAAAATATAGACTATACCTACACTTCTGACTGGGAATACATTTATTAAGTGGAGGTATGGCCAATATGGGGATCTACTAGACCTAATAAGGGATCAATTATCACAATACACTATACTATGAAGGGTTCCAAAGCTTAAAATCTAACACAATCACATAAAAACCCTAAAATAGTCCTAGGTTTAATGTTTAATATATTGTAATAAAAAAGAAAGTAAAACTAATCTAGTGCACACTAGATCTTATGGCACAACATGAGGGGTTAGTAAATAAATAAAAACATGTATAAGATAATTTATATAAAGATAAGTATGAGTAAGAACCTAATACATGGAATATGAAGAGTAATATTATTTGAGTCAATACTTATGCTACTTTTATCTACTAAAGAGAGGAGAACAAATTTAGATTATACTTACCTGAGTGTGAACCCGTCAAGACATAAAATGTCCCTTAGACAAAAGGGATTTAAAAGAGGTTGTTGTGGTTTTTAAGGATAACTAAGAAAGGCCAAAGCTTCCAAAACTTATCCACAAGACTATATTTTTTAAGTATAAATCCTAAGCTAAGATTCCTCAATTATAAAGGTAGAAGAGTAGATTATAAATAAGTGTGAGTGAATAATAAATCTTGATTGCATATTGAAATAATGATGAAATGATCTTTTATTTATTGGTGGATCTTGCCCTAAATCCTCCTAATAATGTCAATTATAAAAGGTCAACCTAATTGACCCAATATATTTTTTTGGATAATTCACTAGGTCTGAGTTAGGTTGGCTAAAAGGTTAATGAACCCAAAAAGTTAAAAAATAACCATAGACTATATAGGTTTGACCTAGTCGACCTATTATATCTGACTATCTGAAAGGGAATTAAGTTAAGAAAAGGAGGATGGAAAGAGGAAAAATACTAGAGGAGTGTGTAAGGGAAGATTAATATATTAGGGAATGGTTTTAAGAAATGGTTGGATTGGTAATAATGTGGTAATAAGAGACAATAATCTTTCGAAACACCGAGGGTCTACCCACCACTTTCCTAGTGCACCCCTTAGGGTGTTCACTCAGAGAGATTGAGTCTTAATGGGTTCTTGTAAGATTTAAAATGTTAATATTTGATAAAAGGTTAAAAATATTATGTGTATACATATGCCCCACTCAATTATCATCACGTGTCACTAAGGTGTAATAAGGGATGGTGCTTTGAGAAAGAACATAGTAACACACAATGTTGATGCTAAAAAAAAGTTACATTATTTTAAATTAAAAATAAATAAAATTAAAAGACTAAAAAGTAAATAACTAAAAGGTAAATTTAATGCATACCTTGACTTACCTTTATCATAGGATGGTTATCTAATATGTTGTTAGTTTTTATTGTGGAGGGTGAAGAGACTACCTTTGACAAACCTAAGAATACAAAAATAAAGAGCAAAATCAAAAAATGCAAGAAAAGCTAAGATAGCTAGTGCTATGAGGATGAGATGTAGTTGGGAAATTTGTTAAGATGGGGTGATAGGTGCTATGTTAGACCAAATTACCAACTCAAAAAAAAAAAAAAAGAGTAAATTGTGTAACCAAAAATCAAAGGCTACTAAAGACCCAAAAACTCAAACAAGCTATCCTTAAGTAAGAAAGGCAAAGTCACCAGGTCAAACCAAGGATACATGTCAAAAAATATGGTAATAAAACAAATCAATGGTAAAATAAGAAATAAAATGGTAAAACAAAATTTATGATTGAGCTAATAATCCTTATCTCACTCAACAATGGGAAAATGTATCTAAACAAGGAAAAAACAACATTGGTGAGTGAGAAGTAATAAGCCAACCTCACTCAACAATGGAAAAAGTGTATGAACTTTGGTGTCCTTAACATCAAGATAGTAAAAAAATGATAAATGGTAAATGGAAAGTAAAGTAAGTCTCTGATTGTAATTCTATGGTATAAATAAGGAAATAATCTATAGTTACTCAAACATGTTGTTTTGCTCTAAGGATAGATAAAACTGAAACAAAGTAATGCTTACATGATTTTAAGAGGTGAAGAGAAAGGAATTAAATAAGAATGTAAAATATATTTGGAATCACAATTTTTCTATTAAGGGAGGAAATGAAATGGGTGGAGGGGAGAATGAAGGAAAAACCAATGTAAAGGACCTCTTTATTGAAGTCAAGATAGTCAAAAGGTTTGTCAAAATAAGAGGACTTTCAACCTTAAGGACTATGAAGAAATTCTCTTAGCTACATAAGTATTAGGTCAACAAATGAAGAATATAGGTCATCCCATGAAGTCTATATGCATGAAAAGTAAAATGGACATAACTTCCCACAACATGTTCCCCATTCCTCAAGACCCCTTACAGATTCATCAATCTATTATGAAGTTTGGGTACTTATGTGAGAAAGTAGGTATCACCATAGAGGTTTTTTGAATTCTTCTATTTTGATCTACTGGCCTACTACACCCTAAAGTACCTCGTCTCTATGTGAGGCTAATTTTGGATTTTGAACTTTGATTAGAGATAGGAAATGTGCTTGTAATCACGTATTTTGGCTAGATTTGACTTTTGAGATTTGTATGTTGCCTTTTGGATATCATTGCCTTTTGTTTCAAATGACTTGGATTTTCAATTTATTGATATATTTTTCTATTCCTCCTCCATATGTATTTATAAAACCAAACATGGTGCTAAAGTTGACTTTCATTTGAATACTTGGGACAAGGTTGTTAAGAGAGAACCTCAAAGAGCATGGGGTCTAAGAGTCTCATACATCTAGGTGAAATAAAAGTGCTATCTTGACTTAGACCTTGTATTATCCAATGTAGAGTGAAAAAAAGGTGAAATTAAGAGTAATAACACATGGAAAAAATTTAATTACTTAAAATTGAAAACAAAATGTGATAAAAGGAAAAAAAGGGATACAATGATAGTAAAGTGTGATTCCTTATCATAAGAATAAGGGAAATGAAGGAAAACATGATAACATAGATTGTTTGCATAAATTACATCTAAAAAAAGAAGAAAAAGCTAAAGTTTGATAATAAATATGTAAAAAGATGAAAAGATGGTAATTTTATGAGGGTTAGGTCCTATTCATGGTCTTACACTCCAACTTTATAAAAGAAAAATCCAAGGGTTGCCAATAAGTAAGTAAATGATAAAGTGAGATAAGCAAAATATTATATTTTTGTGAGGAATATCAGGTCCTATATGTGGTATTATACTATAACTCACAAAATAAAAACCAAGGGGTGCTAAAAATAGAAAATTAAAGAAGATAATGAAGACTATGGTACATCAAGAAACCAAAAGACCAAAAATGGATGACTAAAGGTTTGTGATAGGAAAGAACTTGATGCAGAGTGAGAGACCTATGTAAGTAACCTAAAAAAAGTGTTAGATAGATGTGGATAAAAAGTATTAAAATTAAGAAATTTTTAGGTGAAGTACTTTTTGAGGGATTGTGTGTTAGTGGGCTCTTTGAAAACATGGCCTTCATTGGTTTAAAGGTGGTAGGTATTTAAACTAAGAATGTCGTTTACTAAATATGGGCCCCATAATTTTATGATGTATTTACCTTCTTTATCATGGGTGTATTCTTATTTAAGGACAAGATCACCAACATTAAATGTGCATATTTAAACACATTTTTTATGTTATTAGGCAATGCGATCCTTATATTAATAATTATGTTATAAGGTGGAAAGATGATATTCATCAAGTAAATAAAGGGCATGAAGACAAGATTCATGTAATTATTCATTGATAATAATAACATGAAGATATATATGAAGAGAGGGAAACTCAAATTTGAAATAAATAACTCAAAACCATAGACTAGTGAGAATGGAGCTGCCCTAGTGGTAGTACGTATTCAAGTCCAATAGGCCCAAAATATAGGGTAAAGATGAAGATGCCAACCTGTGTAGGTTTAAAAAATTATATTCTAGAGGATTTTATTCTAAATTTTATTATTGGGCTCATCCTAACCATTGTATTTTAGATAATAAGGCATGAAAAATTTGTGATTAATCTTGAATTTGTTACAAAGTTGTATAACATGTTTATTTTTTAAATTACCACCATTATCTGAAATGATGGTATGGGGAACACTAAAGTGATAAATGATTTGATTAATAATAAATTTGGAAATGGTAGGACCAGTGACATTAACAAGAGGCATGGATTCTACCCATTTGGTAAAATATTTGGTAGTGATGATGATAAAAACATTCCCATCATGGGAACAAGGTAGTTTGATAATGAGATTGAATCCCCATGTGGAAAATGGCCAAGGAAATTTGATAGTTTTAAGTTTAGTTGGAGGTGAATGAATTAGATCATCATGAAGGTAATAAAAATTACACTTTTTAGCATATTCAATTACATATTTTTTAAGAGATGGCCAAAATTAACCCATACATAGGCATTTATAGGATGTAGTATGTTTGCTATAGTGGCCACTACAAATTCCTCCATGTGCTTGTTTAAGAAGAGGAGGGACCTAATTTTGCATAACACAATGGAGAAAAGTACATTCAACATTATGATAATGAAGGATGTTATGTCAAAATACATATTTTAAAGCTTACTTATGAATGTGTGTCTTTTCATGAGAGTCTAAATTAGGAGGATAAGTTTGGTGTTCCAAGAATTGAATGATGTCTCATTACCATGGGCTTTTCCGAATGGTAACAAACTTGATATGTTAGATAAGTGAATTTGGTGGTTAATTAAAAGATGGATATTTAATTATTTGTATAAGAAAAGTAGGATTGGAAAGGACTTGGTGTGGATAAAATAGAGAAGCTGAAGAGGCAAGAGATTCAACAATGGAATTTTGATCTCTAAAAATAGGATCAATAGTGAAAGTGATGAAATCCTTAGGAAGAGTGGTTGATATTTGATGATATGTGATGCGATTTTCACTTTTACATTGATAATCACCATTGAATTAATGAAAAATAAGCTAAGAATAACCTAAATCATGAAGATATTGAATGTTTAAGTCAAGAGTAACTCTCATGCCTAGGATAAGAGCTTCATATTTATCCATATTATTGGTGACATCAAAGGTGAAGAAAAAGGCTATAGGAATGATCTTTACAAGAGGGTTTGTGAGAATGAAACCTTCCCCATCTCCTTAAATATATTTAGCACCATAAAAGTGAAGGTTCCAAGTATCCTCATGCAAGTTGACATTAATTTCAAGAAGCTCCTTGATAGCTACTTTTGGTTTAGTATTATCGGTAAGAGGTGTGGATTCATCAAGATTATTGGCTTCAAGATCGGTAGTAAAGCTATGAAAATAATCTTTAAGATAAATAGATTAATTAAGACCTTTTATGTAAAGGATATTATCATCTAGAATATTATCTTTAAAAGAAGAAGTGGTTAGTATAAGAGCTGCAACAAGTTGATTAGCTATGATTTACCCTTTGACAACCTTTTGAGTGATGATGTGGAGATCAAATTACATAATGAGGACCATCCATTTACCAATTCTATCTCTAGGAAGAAATGATTTAGATAATAAATAATGAAGTGGGTTAGAATGAATAATGACATAGGTAATTTGGTAAAGCATATAGTGGCAAATCTTTTTAGCTGCAAAATAGATGACGAGGCAATCATGCTCAATTTTGGTATAACATGCCTCATAGTTGATGAGGTCTTGGATAATATAGTAGATGTCATACTCTCTTCCCATATCATATTATTGGGAAAACATTTCCCTAACTTAAATAGTTGTGGAAGAAGTATATAGAATCAAGGGTTTATCATTAAGAGGACAAAGTGTGGGTACCTAAAACAATGACTCTTTCATATTATTAAAAAAAATTTACATGGATCAATCCATTCTAAATCAATACATTTATTGAAAATGGAATTAATGGAGTGAATTTGATATGCCATTTTGAGGATGAATCATCTAATTGCCCAAGGTTTGCCTAAATAAGTACAAATTTTAGGAATAGAATGAGAAATAGGCATGTTGATGATAGCACTAATTTTGGTAGGGTTAACATCGATGCCACAGAGAGAGACTAATAATCCTATTTTTTTTCCAAATGTGACTCCAAAGACACATTTATAAGGATCAAGTCTAAATTTATATTTAAAGAGATAGTTAAAGATGATAGTGAGATCAAAAAGATGATTTTTATGATGTTTAGATTTAGCAATAAGATCATCCACATAGGTCTCAAAAATTTCATGAAAGATGTGAGTCATTACTCATTATTAAGTGGCTATAGATTTTTAAGGCTAAAGGACATTTTGACATAGAAATAGGTGCTCCATTATGTGGTGAAAGTTGTCTTATGTTAGTCACTAGGAGAAATATGAATTTGATTGTATCTTGGGAAACCATATATAAGAGATAACATTTCATATCCAGTCATCGAGTCAACAATGGCATCTATTGAAGGTAAAGGGTAGTTGTCCTTGGGACAAGAAAGATTAAGATTATGGAAATCAAATCAAATGTAAATCACCATAGTGACCTTATTCTAAAAAGGGACAATGTTGGAAACCCATTCAGAATAATCCATTGGTTTGATAAATTTAGCACCAAGTAATTTGATTATTTCCTTATGACATAAAGTGGAAAATTCATGTGGAAATTTTCTTTTTTTTTGATGCACAGGCTTGGCATCAAGATAAGTGATGATGTTAAGCACCAAAATGCTAGGGTCAATGGCATACATGTCCTCATAGATTAAAGTGAAAGATTCACAATAATTATCAAATAATAAGCTAAAATTATCATTTTTGATAGGTTAAATATCTCAAAAAATTGTAATTGGTTGAGGAATAAATGGAGTACCTTATTCAATGTGAGTGGTTTATTCAATAAGCATGGCATTGCCTTCTTGAAAGTAGTATGGTGTATTAGGTAAGGCAAATATTGAATTTGTTTTAGGATCAATTATAACAATGAAGTTATTAAAGCAAGGAGTTTTAGTATTAAAATTTCTAAGTGTATGATGCTCCTGAGGAATTTCAAGTTCTTTAGCATAAATTTACTCGAGGATAGATTCATGACTAGGCAAGGTAGGAAGATGACCATAATACATGAGATCTACTTTAAGATATATAATTTTATTAACATGGTGATAATACTTAAAATGTATCTAATGAACATCAGTTTCCTTGGCATCTAGTGTGATTTTAGGAGTATAAAAAGTAGATAGAGTAGAAGAGGTTGAAATATTAGTGGGTTCAATGATGGGAGAAGGATTAGATGTAATGATTGGATCGATAGGTCATAAAGGAGATGTAGAAATTTATAAAGGTTCAGAAGGTAAAATTTATTCTACCACCTAAGGAGTATAGATAAGAGGAGGATTGGAAGGAGGCACATGACATTCAAGATCTAAGGTATGAACCATAGAAATGGTATAAACATCCTGATTAAAATCATTAATTTGGGCTAACTTTTTTTGATAATGCTAGACATCCAAGTTTTTAGATTGATCTTAGCCCATTATATAGTTATCATCATATGTTGGAGAAATTGTACATGCTTGATAATTAGGGGGGGTTTCAGAGGGTGAAATCTTGATATTATTGAATTTACAAGGGGACATGATGAGAGGATCTTGAAATAATTTGGCCACTCTAAAATCATTTTAAGTGAAGGCATATTTAGGTAAAGAAGTCTCATGAGCATTGCATGGAGGGGGAAATTGGTAATCTCATTAATAAGAGGAATAATGTAGTCCTTGGGTAAGAGGAAAGGAGGAAGCCACTATGAAATATAGGGAGGTAACTTGGTAGTATTACAAGTGTGTTACAAATCATTGGGCTCATCATCATTAAAATCCATAAGATTAACTTGTAAATCCAGATTCATGTTAATAAACTTAGGTAAAGGAACACTATTGATTTTAGGAATGGTAGTAATATGATATTATGATTTAGGACTAGGAAGTTGAATTCTCCATGGGTTGGGATAAGCTTCATGATTATACTATTTTTCATTATGTAAGAATTTAATACATTGGATACCAAAAGAAGCAATGGCCTTCATATGATGATTCCATGGATGACTAAGGAGTATGTTATAATATAAAAGAAGATCAAGGACCATAATCTTGGTTTGAACAATCTTAGGTCCAATGGTTAATAGAATCCAAATACAACCAAGTGGTTTTTGATTAGTATTATCAAAACCATAACAAGTAAGATGGGTTTCTTTAAGATGATGCTTGTTATAACCAGGTTGTTAGATGAGCCATAAATATGTCACATTAACACCAAAACCTTCATCAACTAGAAATTTACACATAAGAGTGGTATTAATGGCCACTTTAATAAAAAAGTGGTGGATCATCAACACAAAAATAGAATTTCATCATTGATCATGTCCTCTTCAAGGAATTGAATAGAAGGTTTAGAATAATGGCACATAGTTTTAATGGTATTTATGTTGGTAGGTTGAAAATAAATAGAAGGTGTTTATTCATCTATGGAATATGGATCTTCAATCTCTTGAAATTATTGTATAAGGAATTTACAATGATAGGGTAAAGTGAAAACCAACTCCATAAGCAAAATCTTAAAAGGCATAGAGTTGAGTTATTTGAGAAATTTCCAATGAGACTTATAAGAACCAACACAATGTTTAGGAGGCAAGTTAGACTTTGGAGGAAAATATGTGGTTGGAGAATTAGAAGAAGGACATGGTTACTCTTGGGATTTCAAAGAAACATTAGTAGTGGTAGTACCTTTAAGAAGTTATTCCTCAAAAGATGGCTTATTAGGATTGGTAATGAGATATTTATAAGCTAATTTATGAAGGTGATTGACTTTATTAGTATAGAAATATTGATAATTATTAAAATATTGGTCATAATCAGCATCAATGGCACAAACATCCTTGGTATTTAATTTATTATTAGGAGAATATTTTTTGTTATTTGAAGTAAAAGTTTTAGAATTTTATCAGTTTTAAAAAGTAATAGTGTATTCTTGATGACACGAATTGATCATGGCTTCAAGATTGAATGAATCACCAAGCATATAGGAGATAATAAATTTAGTGATCCATGAGAATTTTCAATATTAGCATGAAACCAACAAAATATATTGGGGTCATATCATTTAGGAGGAGCATTGGGATATATGAAATGTTTTGAGGGTGGAAAAAATTATTTCATTTGTTGAATCGAAAGAGGTGTATGAGAAGGTGAAGGAACATTGGTTTTGGAAACTCTTTATTAGATTGAAGAGTGTTAATAGTGATATAATTAGATGATTTGAAATATCCTTTAAGAATTTTTGTATAGGTTCTAATTTCTTCATGAGAAAGTCTTAATGTTTAGCTTGATCAATATCTTCATTAAGTGTTTGGGGAGAAAAGGTTTGAACCTTATATTGAAGAGTGGGAGATAAAGTGGTGATACATTTTTTGAATAAGTTGTCATAAATCATCTTATGGTTGGATTTATGAGATAAATATTTACATATTTTAATAAATTCATGATTTGATTCATTAGGATATTGTTTAGCATTGATGAAATGGCTAAGACAATTTTTGAGAAGATCATTGTGTTGAAACTCTTTAACCAAATGATTGACCAAATATTTAAGTTGCAAAATATAATGTTGGGGAAGTTAATTATACCATTATAATATTTCAATAGTGATGTTTTTCACTAATATTTTAATTGTGGAAAGGTACTCATTTGGATCCATTCTTTGTAAAGGTTGCCAAAGGATTTGAGAAATGAAGCAGGATCTTTAGTTCCATCATACTTGATAGTTGGAGACATGTTACCAATATCAATAGATATAATAAAGGGATATAAATGCTCATTTTTAATGGTTTGAATCTTGTTATTCATTATGGGTTGAATAATAACATTACATTAGGCATCCTGAAGAGGTGGAGGAATGAAATTGGGATTAGCTTGAGGATGCATAGTTGGAGGTTGATTAGACACATTGATTAGATGTTGTTGAAGTTGATTTATTTAGTTGGTAATAAAATTTACATTATATTCATTTGGTGTATAACTTGGGCTGAAATTTGATTTGTATCAGGAGGTGAGTTGGTGTTGGAAGGAGCACCTCCCAAATTGGTATTAGGGGGATGATTACTAGAATAAGGATTACTAGTTGGATTGTTAAGTAAACTTGTATCAATTTCTCCTACATTAGCTTGAAGATTTTTAAGATGAGAATTTTATTGGTAGGTATAGAAATGATTAGATCCATCAACTTCATCTTGAGGTGTTATTTTCACCATATTGCATGTAATTTATGAATAAGGAGAAGAGGTGCCCCAAGAGTGATGGTGCTCTTGGGAGGAAAAGAGAGGGATAAATGAGCATCCCATATAGTATCTAAATGGATTAAAGTTATCCAAGAAGATTCTGATAGTAGACTTCATAATGACTAAAGAGAGATGAACAAAATGCAAAAAAGGAAAGATACAGAAATATATTTATAACTAGGGAAGGAAAAAAGTAGTACATGGTTGATTAGGTCAACCTAGCATAGAAAATAGGGCCTAAAAATAGTACAAGGTTGACTAGGTTGATCAAGTATAGTGAACAGGGGATGGAAAAGGTACATGGTTTATTGGATAGATTGAGTACAAAATACATAGAAATTTAAGAATCTTATTCTAGATTGTGAACTAAAACTAGATTAATTTAAGCAAGAAATTTGAAAATAAATGACACAAATAAAATAAATAATCAATTGGACTAATGCTAGCCAATATAATTGAGACATAGAGCACAGAACCTTGTACCAATGCTGGATAGTGCAAGTTATTATAATACAAACTAAAATTGAGAAAAGAGAAAGTAATCAACTTGGAAATTAAATAGCTAACTAATTGGTCAACATGAATGTTTATTAGATTATTAACATATGATTTGAAATGTGATGGTAAATTGGCTATAAGCAAAGAACTAGAATGGCAATCTAAGAATGTTTTCAGGTAGTTTGGGCTAAAAGGGACTATAGTGGTAATGATACAAGCTTAGTATTTGGGATTAACCCCTAATTTCACACTCTGCATTGATAAAGGTTGTCATAGGCTTAGCTATAATATACAATTAAATACACTTTATACTTGACTAAAGTATCAAGTCAGCTTCCCCCTTGGTGATGAAATCCAAGTAGGTTGGCCTTGGGTAGATAAATGTTAAAATGCTTTTTTTAAATTATGTGATTTAGATATGTGTGCATAAAATATAAAATAATGAACTAAAAAATTAATTGAAAACCACCTAATTAGATTATGTGATCTATTATAAGCATGCAACAACAAAAAAGAATGTGTGAATTAATTACTAACATATGAGGTTAATTCTAACTTTGAGACAAACTATAATGTTGATATGGTTAATAATGTATGCATGAAATATATAACATGGTTGATAGGGTCAAACCTATAATGTTGAAGCAAGGTATAAAAATGAACAGGGTTAGTAGAGTCAACCTTGTTATCCATATAACACACAAAATATAGAACTGGGTTGGTAGTGTTGATCCATTCAACTTTGCAAGGGCAATTTTGAAGACTAAAAACTATAAAAGGAAATAATTTAAGGAAATATATAGAGAGATAAAAAGGACCTTGGTGGATTAGAGATGTAAAGAATGGTGATTTCTATTCAAGAACCTTGATTTATGTTTATAAAATATGCTAACCGGGTCAACTAGGTCGATCAAGCTTTACAAAAATTTATTGTTGAGTGTTTGAAATGTACAAGGTCAATGGGGTTGACATAGTAGTCTATAATAGGTGTTTATAAATCTTAAAAATGGTACTAGGTTGAGAGGATTGATCCAATTGCCAATTCTTAAAAACTAACACATAAAATTTAGATACTAGGTTGATAGAGTCGATCTAGTATGGCAAATGTATGATAAAAATAATGATGAAAGAATGAAAGAAAATGAAATAAGAGGAAAAAATATTCTAAGGGTTAGTTCATGTTGGGTTCACTAGAATGTATGCAACAAAAAATGCATCATGTCTATAAATCAATCCTAGATCAGAGAATATAGATCATACCTCCATTTTGATTAGGAATACATTTGTTAAGCAGTGGCATGACTAATATGGGGATCCACTAGACCCGATTAGGAGATCACTTATCACAATACACTATGATACGAAGGGTTCCAAAGCCTACATTCTAACATAATCATGTAGCAACCCTAAAATATTCCTAGGTTTAATGTTTAATCTATTTTAATAAACAAGAAACTAAATCTAATTTAGTGCACACCAAAGTATGTGGCACAACATGAGGGTTTAGTAAAGAAATCAAATAATGTATACGACAATCTTAATTATGTTGAATATGAGTAAGCCCATAATACATGAAATATGAAGATTAATATTATTTGAGCCAATACTTATGCTACTTATATCTACTAAAGAGAGGAAAATAAATTTAAAATATACTTACCTGAATGTGAACCCATTGAGACTCAATCTCTCCTTTGGACAAATGGGCTTCATAAGAGATTGTTATGGTTTGTAAGGATAACTAAAAAAGGATAAATCATCCAAGAGTTATGCATAAGACTAGACTCTCCAAGTATAAATCCTAAGCTAAGACTCCCCAAGTAGAATGTTGGAAGAGCAAATTTTAAATAAGCATGCATGAATAATAACTATTGATTGTATATTGAAATAGTGATGAAATGATCTTATATTTATAGGTGTATCTTGACCTAAATCCTCCCAAAATTTTTGGTTCTACAGGGTTGACTTAGTTGATCCTATATGTTTTAAGGACAATTTACTAGGTTTGAGCTACGTCGATCGAAAGGCTAACAAACCCAAAAAGTGATAAAATATCCCTAGATTATACAGGGCTGACCCAATCAACCTAGTATAGCTATCTATCTAAAAGGGAACTAAGTCCTAAAAAAGAGGGTGATAAGAGGAGAAATATTGGAGGAGTGTGTAAGGGAGGAGTAATAGATTAGGGAATGGTTTTAGGAGCTGATTAAATAGGTAATAATGTGGTAGTAAGGGATAACAATCTTTCAAAACACCAAAGGTCTCACCACCCTTTTCCCAGTGCACCCCTTAGGCTATGCACTTAGATAGATTAAATCTTTATGGGTTCTTGCAAGATGTAAAGCACCAAAATTTGATAAAAGGTTTAAAATATTATGTGTATAAATAATTATCATGAACTCAAGATAGTATGATGGTGGTATGAAATAGTTATATCATTATAATTGGAAAGTTTATCAATTACTGAAAACAAAAGGTCAAACCTACATATAGATAAATGTATTTAAAAGAATGGAAAATAAAATTCATTTATTTGGGTGCAAGTTGTGTGGTTTAAGATGTGTCAAGAATTAACCTTATTAAGTACCTTTGATCAAACGTATATGTCTACATAAGTAATAGGACCATAAAACATACCAATACTACCTTTTCCTCTATTCATAAAGGATTCCATAGTTTGATTTAATCTTCCTCCTTTATTATGATCCCCATATGGATTATAATTTTCCTCTTGGTTTTGGTAATTTCATATACCAAGTGTTGGTTAAAATTCCCTAACTTATTTTGGTTAATCCCTACACCTTTATGTTTATTGTGACCTCCCTAATTTTGGTAACCACATTAATACTATGTTTGTGGTGCAATGGTAGATTGACACAATCCCATGTCCTTTACTTATTTTATTTCATATATAAATCTATAATTATTAGTGTTATAAGTGTTCACACCACAAAAATTAAATAAGTGATATTGATTTTATCATCACTATATAAATAATCAATTATGCATTTGATGGCATATTTTACAAACCTCACATGATATTTTTACCAATTGAAATTTTTTATTCATGTAATTTTACTTGGTGTGACACTCTAATTCACATGTGGTAAACCATATTATATTTGTCACATCATAAATATGCCCTGTATAAGGAATATATATTTGCTACCATATTTTATATTTGGGATTCAATAAGTGGGTTTATAACAATATTTGAGTTCTCATAAAACCTAGTTTTGAGCTTAGTATCTAATGCCTCCTACTCATTAGTGAAATTATTGAATTCCATTTTAATAATATAGGGTGAAAATAATCCATTGACATACCATTGTATAAATTTAAATGGGTGAATCTTATATGAAAAATTATAAATGTGTCTTAAAATTCACATCATATGAGTGCATTGTCTCACTAACATTATGATTGATCTATTTTGTTATAGAGATTATATCTTACTCAAATTAAAGGATGTGAAACTCACTCTGAAATGACTTATTTAGCTCTTCAAATCCAACTACCATTTTATTTTGGTTATACCAATAATACCATGTAACCACATGATCTAATAATTTTATCACTAAATTTATATCTTTCATATCCTATGCATTAACTTTATTCACATGAAATGTGATCTCATGTTTATGAATGTGATTTGTGAAATTATTTATTCTTTGAGAATATGTAAAATTCACAAACATTTCATACATAAATGTCAAATGTGATATGTTTCTTTTTTTTATGGTTACTATTATTTTTATTGTTTTAATGTATTTCTTATGGATGTAATAACTACTCCAAATACACTAATATTGCATCCTCTTATATTAATAGTTAAAAAAATTCTCCCTTATGTGGTTCCTCCCTTACTTGAAATTATTACATTATTTTATTGGACTAATTACTCTTTCCAAAGGACCTTTTCCATTAGTTATTCTCTTATCATAGTAGTTGACATCTTCATTCTTTCCTATGTGTGTTATTATTCTACATGGATGTTACTTTTTTCATCAAAATTGGAAACTTAGTTTTTTCCTACATAAAAACTAAACATGTTATCATTTTAAAAATATTTAATTTAAACATAACTAGATTAATTACTTTTTATAAATTCAAAGGTTCATAATCATTGTTGTCTAGTGAATTACATTAAAATCCTCCATCCTCTATGTTTACCAAAAACACAAGATCTTAAAATGTCCAATAAGTGGCATCCCATGTATAATCCTCAAATATGTAAATTTCCAAGTGATATCCACATAGTCAAATGAACATTTCTCACATTTGAGAAAACTCTCCATGTGCCCTCTCCACTTTCCACAAAGTAAAATGATATCTCCTTAAAAAAATTCCTCCCATCTTTGTGAGATCATTGTAAATGATTTCCATATATTTACCCTAATTTAAATTTAACATAATTTTTTTCCTCTCATCATTACATTCCATTTTCTTAGATGTTTTGATTCCCAAACATATGTAAAACACACCATACTCTTTTTTCACTCTTCTACCTAGACTAAGCATGAGTATACTTAGAAAATCATTATTATTATGTTTTTTATTTTTTATTGATAAAAATAATGATATATGAATTAGATCCCATAAATAATCACATCAATGTAGTCAAACACATACTTTTTAATGTGCAGAGTGATTATGATATTATGATAATATGAAAGAATGACACATGTTTAAAAATATTTAAGGGGGACAAAAGTGAAGTAATTGGGATGGACATACATGACTTATGAGAAAGGATGATATATTATACTTAACACTAAATATATTGTATTTATTAATCCATAATGTTGTCATAGTGGATGATGATAATACTATAAAAAATATCCAAGGATGAATGCAATAATGAGACAATGTGAATCAATAACACATGACCATTTATGGTTTACCTTCAAAAAGATGAAACCAAAAAAAAATACAATTAATGACACATTTTATAAGGCATTGCATACTTAAAGGTGAAAACAAGAGATCACACACCAAAATGCTATTGCATTCTTATTTCTTCATGAAAGGTTACAATGAGCCTAATAATATATGTATCATTAGAAAATAAACATTCTAAAAATAGAATAAAAAACTTATAGTTTTAGTAAAAATTAAACAAATTAGAGTATTAGTATAGCATGCTGACAAATAGAAAATTTCTTATATTTGCAAGTGGATAAATTATATTTCCCAACACTCCCACTTAATTTATTCTACTAGCTATTACAACATTCATTACTCCTAAATTTTGTCTCAATTTCTCAAAGGTCTCTTTCGCTAGTGCCTTTGTGAAGATATATGCTAACTGATATTTAGATCTACAAAATGCTAATTTGATTTCATCATCTTCAACCAATTCTCTTATAAAGTGATAAAAAAATTGTATGTGCTTGCTTCATTCATGAGATACTAGATTATTCGTCAAGGCTATTGAAGACATGTTATCACAAAATATGATTATGCCATCTATCTATTTATTCTTTAAATCTACTAATAATCTCCTTAGATAAATAGCTTGACATGCTTCTGCATTTGATACAATGTATTCAACTTTTGTTGTGGAAAGAGAAACTATGGGTTTCTTCTTGGATGCTCAAGAAATGGCTTTTGAACCCATGTGAAATACATAACCAGATATTTTTCCCTATCATCTACACTACCTATAAAATTTCTATATGTATAACCAACCAGATCAAAATCACTTGATGCAGTATAAAGAATGTCAAAGTTCTTGGTTCCATTGACATATATTAAAATTCTCTTACCTGCTTGCCAATGTGTATCCTTAGGTATTTTCATAAATCTCTAAATCAAACGCATTGCATACATTATATCAGGCATAGATTTTGTCAAATATATGAGGCTATCTACCATGATCTTATATAAATTTGAATTCACCTCATTTTTGTACTCTTCCTTAATCAATTTGAGACATGTAGTGGTTGGTGTTGGCAAAGGATTGTTGTTCAACATTTTGAACCTTTTCAAGGTTTGTGAAGAATAATTAGACTAAGAGATGAATATTTCGTGAGCCATATTTTATAATTTTATACCAAGGAAATACCTTAACAAACCTAAGTCTATCATTTCACATTCCATTTTCATTGATTCTTCGAACTCAATAATAAAATCATAATCAATTACTATGAAGAGTAAATCATCTACATTTAACACAACAATAAAAATCTTACCATGGATTTCCTTGATGTAAAGTGTGGGTTCATTACTACTTTTAATAAAACATTGGTAGTGAAGTATAAATTAATTCTACTATACAAGGTCCTTGGTGCTTGCTTAAGACCATAGAGTGATTTTTTGAGCCTATACACCTTATTTTATTTTCATGTTAATTCATATCCAAGTGGTTGATCAACATATACTTCTTCTTTGATTATTCCATTTAGGAAGATATATTTCACATCCATTTGATATACCTTCTACTTATGCTGGGAAACTATTGCTAAGACAACCTACACAATTTCCATTATTGTAATAGGAGTAAAGTTTCATCATTGTATCTACTAGGTTATTATTTATATCCCTTAACAACCAATATTTATTTTTACCCATCAATTTTACCTTCTACTGTACTCTTGTCCTTATAGACACACTTCACTCCAATCACTTATTTACCCTTAGTTAAATCAACTAACTCCCTTGTTTTATTTCTTTATATTTCATCTATTTCCTTATTCATAGATTTACACCATTTTTATTCTTTCACTGCTTCTTTAAAAACATGTAGGTTCATCTAGATATAATAAATAAAAATTCAAGTTTTCATCATCATATAATTCCCTCAAGCTCCTTGTCTTTCTAGGAATAAGATAAGAAAGAGTTGGATCTAAATTGATACTAGAGTTTCTTGATTGGGAAATATGTTATGAAGGTAATGGATGTGTTATTGATGGCTCACCTTGCTGATATATGGATTATTCAATTTGAGCATCTTCATTTCCATTATCTATGATTATCGATTCTGAGATACCCAATGTAGTGTCAATGGCGCCATTACATGATTCATTTTCAATGAATTTGACATCCCTGATAATCCAAACCTTATTTGTAATAGGATTTAATGATTTATATTATTTAGTAGCTTCATAATATCTAATGAAGATACACTTTTCTCTTTTATCATCAAATGTATGCCTTTTTTATTTTGGCACATGTGCATATGCCACACACCCAAATATTCCTATATACTCAACACTATACCTTTTATTTATCCATGATTATTATAGAGTCATGTTTTAAACAACCTTTATGGGACACGTATTCAAAAAATACATTTCTATTACTACATATTCACCCTAATATTGTTTTGAAATTCCTTTAGATTTAAACATGCTTGCAGCCATCTCTTGGATGGTCCTATTTTTCCTTTTTGCCACACCATTTTTTTGTAGAGTGTATCTAGTTGTGAACTAATTTTTAATTCCTTCATTCTTGAAAAAATTTAATAATTCCTTAGAAACATACTCTCCCCCTTTATCTGATCTCAAGACCTTGATGAAATATCCACTTTGTTTTTCAACCAATGCCTTAAACCACCAAAACTTTTTGAAAGTCTCAGATTTATTCGTTAGGAAATAATTCCAAATTTTCATACTATAATCATAAAATAAGGTTAAAAATATGTAGTCTTAGAGTGGGTGAGAGTTTTCATTGGGCCAAAAAAATTTGAGTCCACCATTTTCAAAGGTGTTTTTGCCCTTCTAGACATTCCTAGTTGAAAAGGCTACCTATTTTGTTTCCCTAGAATACATGACTCATATCTTTTTTAAGGTTCTAATATTCTTGGTAGACCTATAACCATATTATTATTATATAAAATATCTAATCTATAAAAAATTAAATTCCCATACCTCAAATTCCAACATCTAGATGTGTCTTTCATGACTGTCTTGAAGGATGTTTGATGTAGTACTATTGTACTCCTGAGAAGATCAATTTGCATTTTAGAGGAAACATTTAGTTGCTTATCATCTGAACTGTAGATATAATATTCTTAATTCCTTCCTTGTCAAATATTTTTCACTCTCCATTTTTCATCATGACTCTATATTCTTTTTGAACCAACTATCCAATACTCTATAGATTATGTTTCAAATTTGGAGCATAAAAGACATCCTAGATTACTCTCCTTTTGCCTTGCTTGGTGCAAATTATGAAAATTCCTTTGATAAAAATAGGAAATATTTCATTATCCCCCATATTAATATTTGATTTAATATTTTTACCAATGGAGGAAATTATATTCTCTTCACCACTCATGTAGTTATTACATGCACTATCAAAATAACATACCTCAACACTACTTTGCTCAACCACATTACATACAATGAATTTTTTTGGCAAATGTTTAGGTTCACTGAAATTCTTAGTGGATATATATGAACTTTGTATTTTTTGGTTATATTACCTCTTTCTACATTCATTGGCAAAGTGACCATACTTATGATAATAATAGCACTAAATATTAATTTTATCATACCTTTGATTTGATGTATTACTCTTTTTCTTATATTGGAAGCTTGGTTAGGAGATGCTTGCTCCTTATTGAATATCTAAAATTTATATTCCATAGTATCCCCTTCTTCTTCCTCTACATTTGAAGCTTATGCCTCTAATTTCTCTTCCTCTCCCTCTACTTCTAAAACCAGACTGAGCCTTGAAGGCTTGCTCTAGGGAAAAAGGTCTATATTTATTCAACTAGTGCTCATGCATTTGAAGATAACCCATCAATTCATCCACTATCATCCTTGATATGTCTTTGGCCTCCTCAATATCTATGAAAATTAGATCATATCTCATAGGCAAACTCCTAAGGATATTTTCAATGATCCTTTGGTCATCTTTTATTTCACTACTAACTCTTAACTAATTTTTTAAGATAGAGATTCCAGTATGAAACTCAAAAATGGACTCATTACCTTTCATTTACAATGTTTCAAATTATCTTCTAAGCATTTAGAATTTTACTAACCGTACCTTATCAGTACCTTGATAGGAATTTTAGAGGATCTCCCATGCTTCTTGTGCATAATATTCTATTTTAATTCTTGAATATATGGATTTTATCATTGCCATCTCAATTAGATTTAATGATTTCACATCCTTCCTCTAATTCTCCATTAACTAGGTCTTCTAGGCATATATCAATGCATTGTATGCTTTTTGATTGATCACATCTATGAAGCTAGTGATCACACACTCCCATAGGTCATTCAACACCAATATCAACATCATATTATTTTCCCGAATGCCATAATTTTATCCATAAAATTTTGGTTGATGATGCCAACTCTTACCCTCTAATCTAGCCATATTAAAGATCTAGACTTTTTTTCTAGCTAACTCATAGCTCTCAAAGCATGTTTCCAAATATAGCTACGAATTTTCTCTTTGTCTTCAAACAAACATAGTCCCCCTTTTTTAATGAAACTAATAGCATATAAAAATTAAGGAGTGCAAGAAAGAAAACTAATACAACAAATTATTTTTTCTAGATACTCACAAATAATACTCACAACTTGCATACTTTTCTTTATTTAATTTATTTTGTGATAATGCAATATGTTTGTTATAAAATTAAAAGAAAGAATGAAAATAATTATATATTTAAAAGCACACATCATATCGATTTATGAGACATCACATTTTGACATAAAATAAATTTTAAATGGCATATAGATAACACATTAAAATTATGATTAGTTTGGGATGA
Organism: Torreya grandis; assembly: GCA_037957365.1. Taxonomy (NCBI): domain Eukaryota; kingdom Viridiplantae; phylum Streptophyta; class Pinopsida; order Cupressales; family Taxaceae; genus Torreya; species Torreya grandis. The sequence goes on from JARHVA010001986.1 coordinate 2,188,055, forward strand.
CATGACATAGTTTTCCATGAACATAATTTTAAAAAATTGAATGTCATAGTGATGAAAATTTCATTTAAAATAATTTTGAATGTTACTCAGAATTAATCCATGATAAATTTTAAATACTAACTCAAAAATCAAGTGGATTAGTTATGTTATAGTTTGGTTGTATTCATTCAAAAATATTTATTACTAATTTTCTCTTGAAATTGGCTAATTTATTTCACATAAGTTCATATAATGAATATTCAAGTGTATTTGAAAGCCACATTAATCATATAGTTCCTCATATTGCACGAATAGAAAAAAATATTCAAATTTAATAGAGTGAATTCAAGAATCAATTCACATATGTATATTCATTCCAAAAGGATTAAAAACAAATGATTCAAATATTTAGGCCCAAATAAGGAATTTAGGGACACCATGTTCTCTCTACATGTTATAATATTATATAATTACAATATAGTAATTGTATAAGTAGAAAATTACCATGATATGTATTTAGATGGAGGCCCTATTCAATTTTAATATCAATACAAGGATGATCTATAATCAATTAAATTTTTTGGACTTCATCAAATACCAATGAATTTGTATTTTATATCCTCAAAAATTAAAACACTAATTTTTGAATAAACAATAAAAGGTATGCTGACAACTCAACCAAACATCAAATGTGTGTTTACTAATATTTGTGTGATTCATAATACTACACACTTGAATTTTTGTTGGTCATAATTACCATGAGGAAACATGCCATTTATAAAGAAAAAATAGAGTCATTACAGATGATACATGGTCCAAATTTAGTCATTAATTTTTTTCTAAGGTTTAGAGCTTCACCTTATCAAGTAAAGAAAAAAATATCTAATTGGAGATTAATATAAGAAAATTTTATCATATATTTTTATTTAAGGATTTAAAATTAAAATAAATCAACTTAATTTACCTAAATCAAAATAAGGTTTTCCAAGATTTCCCTTCAAGAGTCCTTTAATTTGGGTAAAAAGGGTTTAATTGGATTTATACTACAAAAGGGATAGATCTCACTCCATTTGAATATTACTTGGATTATAGAAAATAAATTTTAAACTTATAATCATATATCCTCTATTTTTTAATAATAATTATTTTATAGGTATAACTGAATTAACGAATTTCATACCACTATATTTAGTTCAATTATCCAATAACCACTCAATTATCTGTGGTAGATAATAGGATAAATTACAAAAATCCCAATAAAAATAAAATGATAAAAAATTAGAGTTAATAAACCTAACTCCTCTAATTCTATAATAATTCAAATTTAAATTCCATTTTATACATATACGACAACTTCACAAACTAAAAATTATTAGCATGGTATATCAAACCTTTGAGTAAATATACCTATTCACTTTATATCTTAAAATTTAGATTCCAATGGAAAAATCATTTCAATAATTGACCTAATACATAATAAGTGAATTATCATTATTCTTGTGAGTAACTAGGTGGTTGTTAATGTCTTTTAAAATATTATAAAAATAGAAATAAACTTTAAATTTTTGAGAATTTTTTTTATATCCTTGTTTATTGATTTAATAAATTATTAAGTTAACCCAATTTACATATAAACTAATTATTCATTTTAATTACATTAAAATATGATACTTATGAATTTTCTCTACCTTATAATAATGGAAAATTTACTTGGAAACACTAAATAAAAAAGATTAATTTTCTACCAAACTTATAAAAATAATTATGTATAAAGATTCAACAAAATGTATAATAATTAATTAAATTTATAAATAAATTAAACAATAGATAATTATTAATTCATCTATAAATTTTAACCCAAACAAATATTATAACCACCATATAATGAGATTCCTCACAAGAATGCCATGGCTTTCCCTTCAACTATGTTGCCTTGCTAGAACCAAGGACAATGTTTTAACTATAAGGTAGTTCATATTTTATTTCATGTAGATAAAAAAATAATATTTATAAAATATAGTTTAATTATCCTAAATAATCATGTAAACATTCAAGAGATATTCTCAGGATACATAATTAATAATGAAAGATCTACTAGGTCTTGAAATAAAATGTATAAAATATTTAATTTTAGAGAACAAGGTAATTAAATATACTATAATACTTAATATATTTAAGTTTACTATGAATAAATACATAATTATTCAAAAAATTAGATCAATTGACATATTATCATGCACACAATAGTTAGTAACATTTCTTACTCAAATTAGGCTATACATTTTCTCAACATGTCAAACCATCCCAATGTCATATCATGCACAAATATAAAAATATGGTTTAAATGCTTCATCAATTATAAAATATAAATATATATTCTATAATTAAATAATAGCGAATGCCAAATTAAATGAAAATTCAAAAAAATCTAATGTAATAATAATGTTCAATCAATCTTCATAGCACAATTCTAGGTGCCTTCCCAAGATTATATTCTAGAAAAAGACATAGTATATCTTGGATATTATATCCTATCATTAATGTTTTACATGTGATAACATAACCCATAATATATTATTTATCAAAGCATAATAAAATGCCTAAGGTAGATTAGAATTTATTTCAATTTATCACATTAAAAATAATCAATAGTAATAATCAGTTAAGAAATTCATAATGTGTAATTGAGATTAACATAATCATTCATGATTTAAACATAAAATTCATGTGTTATTTTATTTTTACCATATTTAATAACACATATTAAACATATAGGGTTAGATACAAGGTGATACTTGAAAGATCAAAATAGGTATAATAGGCTAAAGAATCTAATATTTATTATCAATATACAATTAAATAAACTCTAGATGACAACTATAATTACTATAAAAAATAAAATAAGTACATAATGAAAACATTACAAGGGGAAAATTAATCATAAGTAGAATTAAATTAAATAAATATCATCATGATTATATGATTGATACAAGTTTTTAAATTATTAATATAATAAAATAAAGTGTAAACTATGAAATCATAATTTCTCCTTATTGTAGGGTAATTTCATTATTAACATTGTACTCTTAATAAAATAATATGACAAATAATAAAGACATCATTAACTTTCTAGCATCTACCATAGTATTTAAAATACAAACAATCAATGTAACCCAAGGGTTATTGTAATAAAATACATTCAAATAAGTGAATCATCACAAGTAAGAGCTAAACAACAAAATTTATATGGATAGAGTGGAAAAATAGTTTTAACATTAAAAATATCCTATATTAAATAATTTTCACAAATCATTTATCTATAAACATTTAACCAAATATGGAATTTATGAAATTTAGATTTTTTACACATCAATATGACAAATATATGTAGAATAATTATGTAATCTAAACCATCATTAACATGTTTTTTATTTAAAAAATATGTTAATAATAGTCAAGAATTTTTCTTAACAATCTATATGTTACTGATAATCAATATATTGACTACTCATTGGAAGATTGATTGATATGACATAAATAAAATGGGATATTAGACTGAGATGACATAAATAAAATGGGTTATTAGATAAAATACATCAAGTAAACCATCCAAAGCATATTCATTGCATAATTTTCTAAGGAAATGTAAATGATTAATATGATCCCAAAAAAACATGACCCTTACCACCCTAAATATTATATTGAGCATGAAATATTTCCTCAAACAAAATGACAATGAAATAAAATTATACATGGATGAAATGAAATTAGGGAGAGTTGCATGTTTATAAATCCATAAACATAATTAGGACTAGGGTTTTATAAACACATAAAATATGACATATTTAACACCGCACAAAAATAATAATGATCTTATTAAGATTACATGATTATAAAGTATCATATAAAATATAACCATCTAGGATTATTATCCATGTTTATTAACTTTTATCCATTTAATGGTAGTAAATAAGTGGTATTTTCAAACACAAACTAATCAGGGAAATAATCAACTAGGATTTAATTTTTAATCAAACACCAAAAAAGCATAATCCATTAACCATATATGAAAATCAATAGAGTAGAGGAAGAGATGGAGATCCAAAGTTACAAATGGATTTGATATAGGGAGTTACTTGGAGAAGAAGAAGGTTAAATATGGAATCATGAAATTCATGGAGTGCCCAACATTATACCCCTTTATGCCTTCTCCATTTCATTCAATATATAAATAATAATTTCCATCTTGACACCCAGTTATAACAATTATGAAAATGAGTTTGAGAAGTAATAAAATAAAAGAACTCACTTCTTAACTTAAGAGTTTATTTGAAGATCAAAAATATCCTCCTAATGATTTATTCCTATGAATTTTTATTTTTCTTTATCTCTTACCCCTTTTCTATATATAGTGTCTACCCCATTAAAATCAACTTTATATGGTTGGGGCTCAATTTTTTTTTTAGACATTTCAAATCCAATATATACCCAAAGAAAATACTTTAAAAATTTGATTAATAAAAAATTGAAAAATAGGTTGATGTTGAAGTGTAGGATAAAAATAACAATGCCTCATGATTCACTATGAAATATTCCACCATAGTTCACATAGAAAGTCTAAGCTTGATACCTTACTAGTTATTATTTTATTTTCTTTATTTTCTCCTTTATACTCTTTTCCCTCTAGTTCTCTCCAATTTAAGGTAAATGAATTCATGGAATATTTTAATCAATAAAAATAAATCATTAGAAAAATGCATTTTAAATATTTGGCATAATTATAAGTTTATATAAAATCAAGGAGAATGATCAAGTAATTTTATAATTTGAATGTTAGAAGTACCTAGAATTAAAAAAAGTTTTAATAATAAAATAATAACACTTTAACACCAAGTGTTTACTTATAAATCATAACAAAAAACTAAGTTCACAATAGACCTACATTACCAATTGTATCCAAAACTATTAAAATTTTACGTGCACTATATTACTAAAAATTTAGTAAATGAAAATAACTCATAAAATATGTACAATTCAGTTAAAAACAATAATCATAATTGAGAAAACATAAAATGGAACTTATTAAATGGTATTGTATACACATTATTTAAGGGATATAAATTAGGATATGAAATCACACCATATTTAAGGAGGTGTCATCACCATGCTTAAAAAATAAGTGTTGATATTTCTACCCAAATATGTTTTAGTCTTCTTAGGTGGCATTCTTCTCACTCAATTGATCCCATTTTAAAAACAATATTAAATTTATTGGCTTTACATTATAATGCTATAATAGGCCAAGATTTTGAGTAGGTCTACTTGGATTGTCTCCCCTTATACCTATTTAATATTATACCAATCAATAATATGAGATGGATAAGACATATAATATATTAATAAATAAACATGGAACATGTAATGAATCTTATAAATATAATAAAGTAGAGATAGATGATAAGAGACAAGGCTAATCTTTTTTACAATGTTTAATGGGCTAACAAAGAATGGAGATAGTTTGTATGCATAATCAAACTTAATATAAAATATTTTAAGGTCTAATTCTTAGATATTTTAAAGTCTATATAACTCTTTAAGTCTATTAAAGGTAACCTTTATATTTTGACAAACAAGAGCCATTTGTGTGTCATATTATTTTAGGGTTTTAGGTCCTCTAGATACTATATATTTGGAACCTTCCTAGCTAAGGGAAGGTAGACATTTTTTTCAATATAAGGCTTCAAAGGGAGAAATATTATTCAATTAATTATAAATATTATTATAATATAATTCAACTAATTAGAGGCATTTTCCCTATTTATATTGTTCATACATTACATTCATTATTAACATATCTTTGAACACTTGGTTTAGCCTTTTAAATTTACCATCCATTTCCAAGTGGTATGCATAATTGAAATTTAAAAATGCTCTAAAATAATTAGTTAAATTCTATCAAAATATTTAAGTGAGTAGGTTATCTCTATAAGAGAGGATAAATTAAATAACTCTATGAATTCAAACAATTTCATTCACAAAAGTTCTTTGAAATTGTAAGGACAACATCAATAAGATTTCATGTAATAAAATTAACAACCTTGGTGAATTTATAAATAACTTTCAAAATAGTATCATTCTAGCCTCAAGACTTAGGTAATGTTGATATGAAATCCATAAAAATAAAAAACCCATTTATATTTTGGTAAAAGGATGAGGATATATAAAACCACATGGATGACAATTCTCAAATTAAATAATTGTTATTAAAAGATTTTTTTTTGTAAAATTAACCACATTCGTATTTAATATAGGCTAAAAATATAACATTTTAAGTTCATGTGTCATTTTTTTTATATTTATAAAATAAAATTCTTCTAAATATTTATTCCATAACTTATAAAAAGTAGGAACTCAAATTTTATATTCATACTTTAAAATTTCATCTAAGTCCAAGAAATAATAAAAAAATATACTTAGCCACATGTTTTAGATTAAGGTAAAAATAGGTTTTGAAGGGGCCCTAAAACCCTTTACATCAGATAAGATATAAAACTTAAGCACTTCCAGGAAACAAAATAACCTGGAACCTACAAAAGCTAAACCAGATAAACCAAAAATCTGAAAACAGCATACAAGAGCTAGACAAACAATAACTATTAGTTATTATTTTTTTTACAAGACCGAAGTTTCATATCTAGAGGAGGGACCAGAGGCTTAGATTTTTTCCTCTTAACAGTAGTCCAGCCATCCTCTACCTTAGCTACCTCAGCAACCCATTCCACAGGAGGCCAAGAATCATGAAGCCCAGGGGGCGACAAAACCTCAGCCAAAACCTTAGGAGAACCAGCCAACAACTGACTCCTAGGAGAAACCTTCAAAATAGGTGGAGGAACCACCACCTCCTCAGAAATTGATTTAGGTAGATTACATAATCCAATCTCCATCAATCCTTCAACAGGAACCGTCTCTAGCTGAGACTCCTGATCCGTCAAAATAGATAAGATGCTCTTTTCATTCTCATTCTCAAAATATGTCAAAGCTTCCTCAGGTTGTTCTACAATATAGTGATCATGATCAGCTTCTGCCCACTAAGATGGAGATCTTCTGGATCTGGATTTCCTTGCAGTGCATCGGGCTGCAACATGCCCCGTCAGATGACACTTTCTACATCAAAAAGGTAGCCCTTCAAAATCTAACATTTGCATCCAAGATCTCCTAGGGGAATCCAAACAAATCACCTCAGGAAGGCCCTTAGAAACATCCACCTCAACCATAAGGCGAGCACAGGTCGATCTAAAATACCTCTTGGTTTCTGCATCCATGAATAAAAATTCCCTTATAGCATTTCTGATGGTTTTAAACACTGAATCATGCCATAGATGCAATGGTAAATTAGGGAGCCAAACCCAGACAGGGATCTTGTTGAAAGTTTCCATTACAGGGTTGAAATCCATATGCCACCATTTGGCGAAGAGAGGGTATTTACCCTGCCAGAAGAAATTTTTGTTGAAAAGAATAGTCTTCTTGTCCTCAGCAATGTGAAATAAAGCTATAAAAAAACCTTTACCACAAGGATAAATTTCAACATTTCCATCAATTAGTGGCAGCCATGTCTGGGATATCTAGCCATGTAAATCGGCATGAGATGGCCAGAAGCCATGAAATCTATAAATAGCCGCAGACTTTGAAAAGTACTCTGCCTGATCAAAGATTTCTTTAACAGTATTAGGATCAAGATTAACCCTGACAGGTTTTAAAGCACTTACAAGTGATTCGCTTGGTCTCCTAGCAGAAGCTTGGCATTTCACATCATGAATTTTGGCTTCAAAAGCAGCCACATCCGCATAAGTTCTTCCCTTAGACCCAGGGACAGACCCAAAAATAGGGGAACCATTTACTAAATCTGTCAATGGAGAAGAACCCCCTTCCATGACCAGAATCCTATCCCCATTCACTGGTAAAGGTTCAGCCACACCAGTCGCCTAAACCAAGCTGGAAGTACGCGCTCGCACCTGTATGCCCATAGTGTTCAAAGTCTCCATGCACGCGCAGGGAGCAGGGGCATGCATGCGCTGGGAGCGTTCAAAAAATTACTTAGCCACATGTTTTTGCCTAATTCTACACAAATTTATTTGTAAATACCATTAATTAGTTTCAATTACAAAATAGAATTTTTGTAATTAGATATTAGAAAAGAAACTTTAAAAAGATTATTTAGACCATTTAGTTGCATTATTAACATAATTTTCCTAACCTTTAACATAATAAGTGTCCATATAAAAATTGATGATAAAATCCATCCATATTTTTTTCTTTCCATTTATGTCATCTTGTGAATAAAAGTTTTGAATGATGCAATCATCATATTTAACCTCAAAATATTCCCAAGAACAAAATTATTCAATTATTTGAGTGCATGTACTCATGATACTAACTCTAGATCGTAAGTTGGATAATTGATTTTATGCTCTTGGAATTTATGAAACTCATATTCAACCAATCAATCATATTGAATTAAAATGTCTTGAAAATTATTACTTGGTGAATTAGTCCATAATTAAAATTATATTTAGGATTTATAATAATGAGGAAAGATGTAAATATTAGCAACTCTATTTTTTGAAAATATTCCTCACATTAGGGAGTCCAAATAAAATTATTTTATATATGATTAAAGTAACTAATATGATTAATATCTCTAGAAAATAGATACCAAAAAATTGCATTAGTATTCTACTAGTCCCATGAAGCTTCACACTTCATGAACATTTATGAGATTAAGCCACTCCTTGATGGCTATTATCTTAGCAAGATGAACATAAATTCTTTATTTATAAATTATATGCCCCTATTTACCTTATCTTTGAAAAAAAATTGATTATTTATTTTAACAGGTATAAAACTTGATATATATATTCATATTTAAAAATGTGACATTTAAGAAAAAATATGAATGTAAAAGTAATATAATAAGAATTAATTAAAACTAAGATTTTAAATTAACAAGTGGTATGTGATAAAAATAGTAAACACAACTAAATACATGAAACTTAGTTTTTTTATATTTTTGATTGAGTATAATTGATTTTTAATAGTTGGAAACATAATGAGATATGATTGTGAGAGCTCATATCTAAAGACATGATATTTTAATATTTTAATATAGGTCATCACTCTTTAGATAGGAGCACAAGTTAGTTATGTCCATTAACTACAGACTTGTTTGTGTTATCTATTATGAATTTGTGACTATACTTCCACCTACATCTATGTTTTATAATGGGTTTTGGATATTTAAATTATGTATATTCCATGCATAAATTTATTTTTTCCTTGTCTTTTCATTGGAAAACTTATGGGTACTTGAGAGAGATAAAAATATGTCAAAAGAGATGGAGAGTATAATGGGTTAATTTGATATTAATCACCCCTTTTAATGAATGAATACTATCTACATATCCAAATAATATAACAAGGGAATAAAGTCACATATATTTATAACACATAGTGTGATTTTATAATTATGTTTGTTAAATAAATGTATGTGTCTATAAATATGGTTTTAACACTTGACAATGTTATCTCTTGACTTGTTTTGAAATTATTTAGAATTGGGTTCTGAAATATCTTAGTAATTGATATTTAATTTTGGAAGAATATGGAAGAAGTTTTTAATATGAATTAGGGTAAAATATTTATGCAAAATAGATATCAAGTCCCATTTGAAATGATCATTTTTTTCTTATATAGTGATTTTGTTTAACAATTTACTTTATACAACTTTTGAAACATATGGGAAGACCCATATAAATATTTAAAAATTTGTAAACTATCCATTAAATGGTGTGGGATGAGGTCACACTAGGTAGATAGGTCCAAGGCAAAAAACTTGGTTACTTAGTCTAAACTTATCCCAAAAAATAATTGGTAGTTATCCTAAGTTTGGAATATTCTAACATATGATATAAGGAATTTTGAACATTGACTTAGAAATTATAGTTTAATAGTGAAAAAAACTAATGGATCAAGCCCCCCCCCCCCACACACACACACACACATAAATGGCTATATGAGTGGTGAATAAGATTCATTTATTTAGGCATAAATAAATTGGTTTAATATATGTCAAGAATTAGTATTTTGAGTGCATGTGATGAAATTTAGATATCTACATTTCTGTCCTTTATTCTAGACACACTTCTTATTTGATAACAAATTCTCATTGTGCAAGGCACTCATTTTATCAAACCTTACAACACCACATGAATTAGTTATTTTTTATAGTTGAAATTTTAAAACCCTTAAAATGTGAATTTTGAAAATTAAAAAGTAAAAAAGGATGGATTATATCTATAATGAGATGAAACCATGTTGATTAGTAACCTAATTATGATGATGAATTGTTAGAGAAACATTCCCCTTTATCGATTCCTTTGAATATATGGTTATTCATGTTGAATCATTATATAATTTCTAATGGTCAAGTCTAAATTTTTAATAACTAATAAGCCCTTTGAGTTGGAAAGGTTGGTTCTCCAACTCTCATGAATGGATGGCATTACTAAATGCACTAATAAAAAATAAGGTTGTACCAAAAAAGGGTTTAATATAGGTGATGCCAAGGTTGTTGAGTGTAACTAAAATCAAACATAATAACCTATAATATAAAGGTGGAACAACATAATTGGATCAATACATGTAATTTCAATACTATTCAATTTTACTAGACTCAAACTTACATTGCCCATAACATAATGAATCACACTACTACAAATTAATATAGATTCTACTTGCATGTTTGAAATATACTGAATAATATTTATGCTCCTATCATGACCTCAATGCCAATACATTATAATTGGAAAAACAACCATTTGTATTTGAATCTATAAATGTGTGTTGTAGTTTATAAACTCATGAATAAATATCATGTCTTTTGATATTTGAAATATGTATATGTGTAAATTTACCAGTATCATGCCCCATAGATTTGTGTTAAATGATATATAATGTCACACATCTATATGCTCAAATATAACTATATATGAAAAATGTAATGTTTTAATCTTATAACATTTTATTATTATGTTCATGCATATGAATTCAAGTTTGTATGAATCTATACTCAATTATTTGTAAAGTGAGTGCATATGCATGGCATGTACCACCATAATCTATATCAATAATCAATATATATCATGTTTCTAGTTTATAAATTATTTTGATTCTTTAAAATATATACTTTATCATGAATTCTATTTTTTTAATTTAATTTAAATATTTTAAACCCATACCATGTTATAAATTCTGATTTTTAAATTTATTTTGAATCTTTGAAACCTATACTCTATCATATAAATGGGAAGGAAATTGGTCCCATTGATGGAGTAGTGAAATATACTAAATTAGGAGGTAGATAGGTTGAGAGAGGTTTTGGGTAATCTGAATATGGTGGAAGGTTGTAAGCTTAGGCTAGAGGATACCCTTAACAAAAGAGGAAAGGAAATATTCACTATCACCCCAAAATGCTCCACTACCAAAAAAGTGAAAGAAATATTTGAGAAGGATAAAGGGATGGTAGAGCACAAAATAATTTTGGTGGAAGGCCATATCACCCAAATAAGAAGCATGTCCAACAGTGCCAAGAATAAACTTGATGTCAATAATAAAGATGATTCTTTTGAATAAGTATAGTATGTGACTTAATTTTTAAGTCCTACTAATTTTTGGGTCCTATTTTTTGCTAATATTTTGTTGAAGTTTAGTGTCTAGTTGATCGATTTGGCTTGGTACTATTTAGCTTATTTTTACTTGTTTGTACTTTCTTGTTAAACTTACAGTTTCATTTTCCTATAAAACTTGGATTTTACCCAATCAAGTAAAAAATAAAATTGGATGTTTGTGCTCATGTGGGATTGGATATTTAATACAAAGTCACTCTATGTTCTCCATTTGATATGAGGGATGTATCCTACATGTTACTCATATTAAAAGAAGAGTTAACTATATCATGTGATAAAGATAGAATCATGTATAATCCTATCATTATGTAGAGATTATGTCATCACCATGTTGTATTTATATTTTAATCATGCATGTAAAAAGGGAAGTTTGAGTAATATCAATGTCATGTCTGTATATAAATAACAATGATGCATTCATTAAATTAACCATCCATAATGTACAATGCATATTAAAAGTGCATGTATGTATCATGGAATCACTATTCAATATTTTCAAGCATAATAAGTAAAATAGAGAAACACACATTGTCATACAAATGTTAGGCATAAGGTTAAGTATTGCATACAAAGGACATGAACATGCCGTAAAAAATAATTCCAAGGAACACACATAAAGGACCTTATAAATTTTCAAAATAATGGACAAATATATGACATTAATAAAATTCTAAGTGGAGTCACTAAAAATCAAGGAATGTATAGCCTATCATGCAATAAATTTATAATGTTGAAGAAACATAGAAAAAGTGAAAAGTAGTCTACACCACCATATGTATCAATTTCACATCATACCAAAGAATCATATCCATGTATCATGATATAATATATAAGCATTAGAAAGACACTTGTAATATATGTAACTCAATATGATAGATAGGTCATGAATACATATAACCTATGATAATGTAACTTGTATAATAAGATGCCCCCAACATAGGTATGTCCATTTGGTAAGAGTGAATCCAATATATAAGAATCCATTTATAATATGTATGTACTATATCACACTCATATAGCTCATTAAATTTATGAGTGCATGAAAAATGATATGTTATATATTAAACATGTGAATAATAACATATTCAGATGAATTAAATTAGAATCTCATGACATGATCAACTTTTAATGTTTTATTTTATAAAATATTTTGATTATTTACAATTATTTACATTTTTAAATTTTTTTTTGACATATTTATTTTTTAAATTTTGATGAATACAATAGGAAATAAACCAATGAACCCATTAATGGTAGTACCATAGTGCGTGCATGTATCATAAAAATGGAGGGTGACTTTCATAGAATGAAAAGTGATACATATAGATGAATCTAGATCTAAAAAAGAATCTTGTGTTGTAATATAACTATGTTTATCACTGATTATATAATACTATATGGAATTTAATTCTAAAGTCTTCATGACTTTATGGGCTATATTGTATAGTAGGATAAGGTCTCACTACCTATGTTCATTGTGGATCATGATGAACATCCCAAGGTACTACCTTATGATGCATTGTAAAGGATGAATATTTATTTGAAAACTAAATAACTCTTTTACATGAATATTTATATCTATGAGTGTTTAATAGACTCCTTTAAACTAACTATATATAATTTGCTTACATTGGTGTAATAATAAACTCAACATTGTACTCTTGAATAGGTGTAACAATTATTTTTGTAATATTCTCTTAAATGCATGTAGTAAATTTATCTAAATGATGCTCTTGAATAGGTACAATAACCAAATATGATGGTGTTTGGGGAGGTTGAGGATTTGTCACCAGTTGTAGAGTTTATGAATATCAAATTCATAAAAAAGTTTAACACTTGATTACAATTTATATATTTGAGAGATAAACATACTATAGATGGAAATATGAAAAGCTCATATATCTAAGGGCATTCTCATAACATATTAAAGACCCTTGTGATTGGTAATATAAAATTAAATATCTATTATCTTTGAACCAATCTAAATAGGTAGTAATGTATTCCTAATATTATTTTATTTATGTCCATCAAAATATTTGAGTAATTTTGATGTAACTTTTTATTTCTACTCTGTGCATCAAAATATTTGAGTATTTATACATGCATTTACACTTAACCCATTATCAATCATGATGTTATGTTTGGGTTATTTATTGATATAGATAAATAGTTCATGTCTATTTTAATCATCAACCATAATATCATTATCATCGAATGTGATAATATGATGTGCATATGTCTAAGGAGGACAATGTGCATTGTACACATGGTGTACCTCTAAACTATATGTATTCTTTGTTATGTAAAAATTTATAAATTCATTATTGAATATTTTAAAAAATTTGTAGTCATTTTTTATAGTGTATCATACTTTGTGGGTTTTTTTATCTCAATATTATTGTAATGAATAAGATTTTGTATCTTATGCCTTATCCCATAAATTTTGTTTATAGAATATCCATTACATGTATGATAGTGATAATGTATATTTCTATAAAATCCATTATGTTGAGGCTTTATCATATAATCCCATAATGGTGGAGGGAAAGACATGATATTTCATTCAAGTAATTTTTATAAAATACATGAGGAGGTGATTTTAACCTTTCAAATTGCCTCTTTGGTGGGGCTATCAATTGAGGAGTATTTGTTAGTTTTTATACTACATTCAATATTATTTTTTCTTCATTGTTGCTTTTTTTAGATTTTAAATTGTAGATTGATTTATTTTGAAACTTATTATTTCAAGTATCTATAATTTTTATTACATAAATCAATTTTTTCAAATCTATAAGCTTGAATTATGGGTCTTTGATTGCATGGAATAATTCATGGAGTGGTGCTAGAAAAAATTGTATAAAGATACCTTGTAGATCATTGTCTACCATAAATGTTTTGAAAATAGCTATCATTTTTTAATCAAGGAACATATTCATTTATTAACTCATTCAACCTTTTTTTAGTTTAGAAATTTGTGCATAAGATTATTTTTTCACTAATATTGGTGTATAATTGTGCTAGAAACTAATCTACTAAAGGCTTACATTATTTAGCTGATTGAATTATAATATCATATAACCATTTAAAATAATTGTCTTTGAGGATTATTAGAAATATCTTGGTTAATAAATTTTAATTGAATGGATAATCCAAGCATCCTCTGCTAAATGATTGAATATTATATTTAGGATCACATTTATCTTCATCTAATGGTAGCTTAGGAGCTAAAAGTTATGATGGTAGTGAGTAAGAGGTTATCTCAATTTTCAGTGATTTATGAATAAAATTATGGGAATATAATGAATGACAAACTCTATAGACACATTTATTTAATTGTTGCACATTAACATGTAGGGATATAAAAGATTGCTTAATTGAATGTGAATCAGGTGGTTTGGTGATGGACCACTTATAATAATTAAATCATATGTGTATGATTCCTATTGAGAGATAGGGATAATAGTTTTTTGTAAACCTTTTGATGTCCCCACACTTAGGGATGATGTCACATATGTAACTAGAAGTGTCTATATAAGAATAGAAGCATTAATAATAACTTTAAAACCTAAAGTGGGATTATTAACACCTCCAAAATGAACCTATATTTTTGTGCTTGAGGTTTTGTAAGTTTATATTTATGTGCAATCTTAGATCATAAGAATAATTAGACAAACCTATAAATATGTTTGGGATTTTTATGAAGTCCATGAAAATTTGATGATTCTTTAACTTTCTTAGTGTCTACCCAATTAAGCTCATTTGGATCAATTATATCAAATCCATCAATATTATCTCTATTATCATGTTTAGTTTCAATATCATGATTAACATGTTCATAATTAGTTTCAATATGTACATAACTTTGAATAATTACATGATCAAATTGAGAAAAAAAACATGTGTTGTCCATTTTAGAAAAGATCAAAGGAATCTAAATATGATCTATATGGATTTCACTTAATCTATCTATTTAGCTTAGAGTAAAAAGGGATTTAACCTTATTTAATGGCATAAGAGCAAATCATGGGATTATATGAAAGGAAAGATATAATGGGTATTACTAGGAATGGTGTGTTTGATTTTAAGGATCTTATGTATATTAATGCCAATTATAAATAGTGAAAAGGGATATGTTAATATTTCTAGATAGGTTCATGCTACCTAGACAATAATGAAGGTTGGTCATGTTTATTAACTATAAAATTGGATCTTAGTTGTTCTTATTTTGCTCTCTGTTAAAGGGTTTTGGGGCCCCTTCAAAACCTGCTTTTACCTCAATCTAAAACTATAAAATTGGATGGGTTGATTGTGATGAATCTATGAATTTAATTCCACATAGAATTATTTTTATTTATGGGGATGAGATATTTCACTTATATAAATTCTATGAATAAATAATTATTTTACTTAACCCTATAGATATTTCTTATAACTAAAAATATGTAAAAATAAAGGGGAAGTGTAAGGGGATGAGATTACCTCAATTTCCCACTTTAGTAATTGGCCACTATTTACATATCTAGATGATATAATTATGGAATCAATCCACATTTATTTCTCCCATGTGGAGTGATTGTAAAATTATTTTCCTTGACTATATGTATGTAGATATCATTTGATGTAGAAAAAATAGGCCAATCTTCCAAAGGCCATAAATTTTGACCCATATCTCTATTTCAGCTCTTCCACATGACAAAACAACCATCTAAAACAATTTTATACTTTCATAAGACACCCTATCCACTTATATTTTATTTTGATATTTTTTAGAGGCCATATGTGATCATTTGAGGGTCAAAAATTAATGTTTAATGATTATTTTGAGAGTTTTCTATATTTAGAAATTATATATTTTTAGAATCAAACATAAACTTCAGTTGAATTTCATCCCATATGATAATTATAATGTTTATATTATTTTAGTATATTTTTAGATCCATGCACACTTACATGTGAAACTTACTATAAATAGAAGTTTCTAAAAACAAACATTTTTTTTAGATTTTAGTTTTTTTGAATTTTTGCATGTCAACTCTAAATTTTTAGTTGAGGCTTATTTAAGCATGGTTTGGGTTTGTAATTATTTCAAGTCATTCAATACTGATCAATTATGATTATTGTTTTAGATCTTGGCCTATTTGTAATTTTATTTATCTTGATAGTTTTCAGTTTCATTACAATTTGGCTTTGATACATAACAATGGTAACTATAGTTTTCAATTTCAATATCACGATTAACATGTTCATAATTAGTTTGAATATGTGAAGGTAGATCTAGGTAAAATATCTATTTTAATATTAAACTCCTTCACATGTGGAAAACTAGGAAGTTCTTCAAGGGATACATCTTCAAATCCTTACAATACTAAAAAGTCTTGTAGAGTAGATAATTTATGTTTAAAAATATCTTTCATATGAAAGGTGTAAATTTTATAGCTTTTATAGACTAATTTATTTAGATTAAATGATAAAATTATTTTATGGGCCATAGGTCTCAAGATAACCTATATTTATATCAGGGTGTCAAAATAATCAAGACATTACAACTTTTGACTAAAATAATAAAGCCTATACTAATGTTGTTACAACCAATCTATTCTAAGAATCAGGTCATAAGACCCTAAAGGCAACATAAATAAGTTTAAACTAGTCTTGAATACACATAGATCAATTTCAATTTTTTCCATGCATTCTAAAATTGGAACTCTCTCACATGTGCCAAATTATACCTCCCATCTTTATCTAATTCTAGTGATTTTTGTTTTACATTTAGTAAAAATGGAAGGAAAAATAAGATTATATGTTGTACTATAATAACTCAAAACTTCCAATGAAAAACTAGAAATTATACCTCGGCTTTTAGTTAGGGTGGATTGCAAGTATGCATTTTGATTTTAAATTGAAACATATAGTTTATGGTTGGTAGGTTGAATGTTTCATATCTTGGAAAAATATTTTATATGGTTTTTATCATTACACTCCAAATATTGGAAAAATCATTTCTAAGGTAAAGGTACAAAATTAACATATATGTTTGGTCCATGGTGATTAACTTGAGGTTGATTTTGGTTCCAATTACATGGCTTTGGAAAATTTAGAGGTTTTGAACATTTATTAAAATTATTTATTTTATTTTTTACTCATAAAATTATTTTTATATTCCAAACTATTTAAATTATTTCCTACAAGAGAGATAGAGGGTTTAGGATTGGACTATAGCATATTATTTTTGAATTCTCATTTTCCCTTAATGTGTCACTTTCATTTTTCCTTAGCCTGATATGTAGATTCATTTTTTGTAGTTAGAGTGTGGGGATCAATCATGTTCACATCATACATTAGGACCTCATATAATACCAATTTTTACTTAGTGAATTTTGTCTCTTCATCATGCATATAATAATTGTAATTAAAGTAATTAAAAAACTCATTCTTATATTTACTTCTAGTCATAGTTCCTTATTTTAGTGGCTAAAAATTAGTGATGTTATTCTCTTTGTAATTTATATTTATATATACCTATTCAATAATTTAATCTCAATGGTCTTCCAAGCTATATTAATAACATCATACCCATTAATTAGGGTTCATTTTAAGAGCCCATGTTAGAAATATCCTTAGGTTTGTTTAGGCAAATCATATTCATAGCCTTGGTGAATATGAGTGTATTCAGGAAAAAAAACCTTGTTAAGTTTTTTCATACAAATACCCATCAATACTATTGACTCAAGCCTAGTGTCATCACTTGATAGCATGGTGCCTAGTGATAACATTATGTTGGGTGATAGTATGCTCCCTCCCAACATCATGCTATGAAGCTAAATCATGGTGTCACTTGACACTATACTACTATGTGGTAAATGTTACAACTCAAAACCATGATACCCCATGACACCATACTTCTAGGAGATAATGATATACTACCAGTCAACACTATGTTGCTAGGTAGTAGCATACTATAGGTAATACTATGTTGTTTCCTAGTTGCATGGTGTCGAGTTATGTCATTGAGTAACATGTTACTTTCACCCAATTTCATATTTTTATCACCTAGCTTTGGATGTGTGAACTAGTTGCCTTCATTGACCTAGTTATAACTTATAAATACCCCTATGGCCCTCATTTTCATATTTTATTCTTAGGTTTTTCTTATCCCACTCTCTATTATTCAGACTTAAAAAACTATCAACTCTTAATCAAAATCAAAATGGATTTAGAGTCCATAGAAGTAGGTGCAATTCACTATAACATTTTCAAAAATTTATTGTGTCTAAACTTCTTCAGGTTGGTGCAGTGGCTAGAAGTATATGTCAAATTGATAGATACATGCAAACTTTGGCCTTGTGGACATGCCTCAATATGACACCATGACCAATAATAATATACTCTAATCTCTAATTTCTTGTTATACTTATACAGAGACCTAATTCCATGTGTAGTTTAACATGAAATTGATATCCTTTGGCTCCTCTCCCTTAGATATCCATAATTTAACAAGCATTCCATATTACAATGCAAACTATATTAATAGAAAAATTATGTTATCTAATGAAGACAAAATGTATTTGGACTTTTTCTACGAATTAGCCATAGACCCTACTGATAAGTACTAAATTTAAATTATTGATATTAATTTTTTTAATTATTCTTGAAATGTTATCGTTACTTAGTTTGATGTCCTAATTACATGTTTTCTACTTTCATTATAAATAGTTAGTTCAGAAGGGGAATATAAGTAGAAAAAATAACTAATTAATTTTTGAAAGGCATTGTGCATTTATTACAATCCATAATTGTTTTACAAGGAAGACCAGTGGACATTCACTTTTGGACTATTTACTACATTCTTCATTATCTGTTGAGGGTGAAATATGATTGGTGCACATTTATATAGAACAAGATTAAGGTTGAGTTGAATCATGCTTTTTCAAAGGAGACTTATACCATTTCTTCCCCTAAATATATTTTAAACTTGTATTTTTAGGCCTTATATGATATAAAAAAAATAATAATTCCCACTGCCCTCCATACAAAAATGAGAGCTAATTCTTTCTCCATCAAAGAACAGGAGGTAAGTCCAGCTTTCAAAATAATCAGCTATGTTACTTTATACTTAAATTATTACATTTATTGACTTTTTATAGATAATAATGCATGTATATGGCACAAGAAAATAGGAAGCATTGAATGTAAACATGATCTATAGGGATATAGCAATATTGAGTCCATAGAGTATTTATTTAATTCATTCTAAATTTCTAAGCACTCAAGGTTTGATTCTATATCATCTCTACTTATAGGTTCATTTTCATGATTATTTATTTCTCATATTATTTAATGGAAAAAATAATTTTAATATTAGATTATTAATTTTTTTCAATGGACTCTCAAACCATTTCCATTGAGGATTCTACCAAACAATACATTTAATGTTTGCCACTTTGCATCCTTGTTTTTGAATTAAAGTTTCTAAAATTGGGTAGTTTGTTAGCTAGATAATTTATTCTTTTTGAATTTGAAACCACCACTATCAATCTAACTAGGATAAACATAATGGAAGAGACAATCTCCCTAACTACATGTAATAACTATTTCATTTTGAATTTGCATTAATTTATGTTTTGAATTTACCATTTTTGAATAATTTTTTGTTTTAAAAGTCACCCTACATCTAAGAGGAGAAGTATGACACCACCCCCACCAACAATCCAGACTCAAATAAGAGGGAAGAATATTTCCCTCCCTATACATATCAGAGGAACCATAAATTTTAGGGTTTGAATTACCAAATTTATCTATTGGTGGTGTTTCTAATGCACATGGAATTACATGTTTACATCATATTGATCTTGATGAAGAGTATCTTGGGATAAAAAATGGAGCCTCAAATGGTGATGAATTCAATCCATGTGATTTTATTTAATTTTCTAATGTTCTTTTAATAGAAGTGCCTTATACCTCTTCCCCATCTACCCTACCCACTAATGATAATTTGAACTTGTCTGATGATTCCATAACTAATTTTCCATTGGATAATTTGGTTTCAAAAAATCTACTTGCTAATCTAAAGGAGGGTGTTATTGATGAGTTTAATTTTTGAAAACAATAGGATCAAAGGGAAAAAACATTGATTAAATAAAACAACACCCATTTTCACAATCATTCCTAAAGAGTTAATTTGTTTTCACTTGTTCAAAATGAACCCTCAAATATTAATTATTTATTCAATCAATCTCAATCTATGTTAATTTTTTCTAATAATATTTACAGTGATAATGTTTTAGGAATTATGATAAATAATTTGTAAAATTTCAATGGAGAAGTCCAAGCCTATTTCAATAAATGGGCTAGAAATATAAACCCTGTTATCATTACCCAAGAAGAGAAGGAAAAATCTTTGGTAAGTTTTAATTATTTCTAAAATGTATTCTTGTTATTATAATTTGTATGTTCTTTAGTCATATATTATTTGTCATTGAAGGTAAAATATGAAAATTTGAAGAAATAAACACAAATTCTTAATGCCCATTTGAAAAAAGCCTACAAAATTATAACCTCAATGATTGCATTCAATGAAAAACTTATTTTATTAAATAAAATACAACACTTTGAAGAAAATTATTAAAGAGCATGGGATGGATCCAAAAAATTTATTAAAGAAAAAATATATGTACATCTAATTATTCTTTCCTCTAGAGATGCAGTGAATGAGGAGAGAGAAAATCTTACAAATATCAATTCTATGTAGAGGATCTTCTTAAGGAAGGAGTTATCAATGAGGGTACATAGGTAGGTTATGAGAGTGGGGTTTTTGTGGAGGGAAATGAAATGTAGTAAGTGGGCAAATAGGATGTTATAGGAACATGTTAGTTTGTGTTTAAAAATTTATAATCTTAAAAATGATTGATTTCTATTCATGGTAGTTTATTATGTTTAAAAACACTTATTTTATTCAACATTATATATGTCAATGTCAAATGATATCTATTTCACTTTATGTTTGAAACAATCTTGGTTTGTAATTTTATAATTTTAAATGTGTTATGGTTCATCTTAGTTAACCTTAAATATTCAATGGTTATATTGTTATAGTAGTTGTACTATTTGAAAAAGACTTAGTTAAATGTATTATTTAAATATTCTTCAACCTTAATTATTCTATAGGCAATGTTCAAAATGACTGATAACTATTAAACACTTATGTTTAAATGTATTTTTGTTCTAGATTGTAAATGTTTTGTAGCATTTAATTAACACTTTGGTATTTACTTAATTAATACTTTGAAACACTCTTTAGTTGCAATTTTATGACTTTACATGTGTTTTATGGTTTAGCATAGTTAGCCTTAAATATTTAATGGTTATACTATTATAGTAGTTTTACTATTTGAAAAAGTCTTGGTTAAATGTATTGTTTAAATATTCTTCTATCTTAACTATTTTGGAGGCAATGTTAAATGAGTAATAACTATTAAACGTTTATGTTTAAACATATTGTGGTTTAGATTGTAAATGTTTTATAGTATTTAATTAATTAATACTTTACATTTGAAATTTATTTTTTGAACAATTGTTAATTTATAGGGGCAAAGATATACTATTTGTTACACTATGTTTGAAACACTATTGGTTTATATTTTTATGATTATGAATTTGTTATGGTAATAATCAAGCATAGTGGCTAGCCTTAAATATTAAATGGTTATAGAACTTGTACTATTTTAAATAGGACAAATAAAGTTATTAATTCCAATCAATTGAAGAAGTATTTCTACATTTTTTATTGTCAAAGTTCATAATTTTTAATGTGAAAGTAAAGACATCAATACTAATTGACTCTCAATTAATCAACAAAGTTTAATAAGATTTAAATTAGTTTACATGCATGAAAAATATTACAAAATTTGAAATATTTGAAAATGAAAAAATATGAAATATTCAAAAAATAGTAATTTCCATACTCATCAAACTAAAACTCAGGCAGCTGAAATAATCCTTAAGAAACTTATTCATCATAACTATTATTTGCATCTACCATGTCAGTGTCATATTTAGTCTCAGTATTCACATCCTTTATATCATTCACTATATTATTAATGCCTCTACTTTAAAACAGATAAATCCATGTCACTAATGCTCTATCATAAGGAAACTTTCCATAAAATAACATCAAACATAAAGTCTCAAGCAAGACTATATTTTTATCCAATCTATTCTTAAGTTTTTACTTCATGAAATATAATGCAATAAACATTCTCTCATCTTCCACGTAACCCAAAATAATTATTTTAACAAGTTCATATAATCTAAAATATTCTAAAACAACCCCCAAAAAATTGGAATTATGTTACAGAGTACACAATGAAACTTCAAAATGTCCTACTATATAAAATTAATGTAGTGTAATGCATCTCAACAAACTCAACATGAAGTAATAGAAACCCATAACTAACATCCCAATTTTCCAAAATGGAATAAGGTTATAAACAACTAGAATGGAATTAAGAACATCCAAGAATGTCTAATTAGTTGATTGATGTATAAGAAAATAAGATATGATATAAATGCAATACTAAAGCATAGAGGTCCAAAATACTGAACATAAGAATTCATCTCACTAACTTGACTAGGTAAATCTTATCATATCTTGAGATCAGCAAGTGGAGATCTCTAATCCACTATTAAATCCAACATAACATAAGCATAAGGATCCCAAAATCTTTTGGATAATTACTCGAGCAAGGTATATTCCTTGTACCACCCCCATTGATTACCATACCATGATCCAAGGTCCTCTAGGAAAACATTACACCTTCATTAACTTAATTGATGAAGGCCACACACACAGGATATAGCTCTATGTAGAAAGAATTATTCTTATTAAAATAGATCAGACACCATACACTTATCTCAAGTTAGATGACATCACACATGTGAGCATCTTAATGAATAAACATACAATTGACATTGGTAAATTAATTATTTCTCATGTTATAGGAATACCATCTTGTAAGCTAGACATAGGGGTCTACAACTAAATGTTTTCTACTTATCCTTTATCTACCATATCTTGTTATTGTATAAATATAGGCATTCATGCCATTCAATTAGCATGTGTATTACCACACAATATTTCATTACTTAATTATCCTAAGTAATTAACTTATGTATTCATTAAGTAAGATTATGATTTAGTAACTCATTGCCATGGTGGACTATCTAATCATATAACCAATTGTAAACATTAAGGTTTCCATAGCTTACTAAATTCTCATCCTCATTTCAATATTATGTAACAATCATAAGGATTATTCACATCTTAATAATCACAATAGAAAGTAAATCAAGAAGTTTATTGACAAGGTAAACTTATTATTTAACCATGCATATCTACTATAACCAATGACTATTTATTCTCATATAAGCGTTAATGAAAACATAACCAAATTTTCATTAATCAATAGTTACACTATAAAAACATAATTAATAGACTTTTTGAAAACATACCATATATCTAAATCACTATAACACCATTAATGGTATAATCTATAATCCATAATATGGGTCCACATAAGAAGATAATTAATCCATCTTATTTCATTTCTTAATCAATATAATTAAGCTATCTTAAAATGATACTAAAACCAATAAACATTCATTGTCATACTATAGTAATGAAAATATATGGCTTTGAGTCACCAAGGGACTATTTGCATAATCTATTGAAACATCTAATTTCATCCAAGGTTATAAACATGTTAAGGCCATGTGTTCCACAAAAATATTATAATTAAGAGATGTTTTATATCAAAATTATATTAACATAAATAAGAGATAAGTCTGCATACTAAATAACTATTCCATGTCATGAGAATGCCACTAGATAATATTCATCACAAAATCTATGTAAATATATATACATAAATCCACAAAATAAATTTACAACCTCTAATTAATTTCAACATACCACAAGAAAACATCTTATTACTTTCATATAATTCAAGATTAATGACACTATAGATAAAAAGGATCCAATAATAAGATTTTTATAGTTTTATGCCTACTAAAGAACAACAATTATATCACTAAATCATGTAAATACAATAATATGTAAAGATCAAATTAAAAATAATGCATTCTAAATACACTATCGCTCATATGGTTAATAGAGCCCAATATAAATGTGAACTAAAGGATTAAATATAGTTTTTTAAATATAAGAGAAAAATAAACTATCATCAAAAGTGTCTCAAATTTCAACATCATATAAAATAATGTTCTCTTTACAACATAATAATATTACACAACTGCATAAGGTAACAATATGAACAACAACATAAAATGGATAATAAACCACAATCCATCATACCAATGTCATATGTTAATAGGCATGGATAAGAGGTGAGATTCCATATGTAATTTCAAGTGCATAAATGGATAGGTATGAACAATATAAGGAGTCCCCTCAAAACTAGCCCTATGAGACCAACCATCAGTGGCTCTTACCACCCCAACCATGAACTTGTTAGAGGGTTTCATCAACCATGTACTTAGCTGAGGTAAGAGGTATACACATGATATTGAGCCACCATTAAATACTTATAAAATAGTCAAAAAAGTATGAGAGAAATAATGTGGTCAACACAAAACTTTGACACTTAGTCGAGCTAGTTGGCTTGAGTAATGCCTAATGCATACATTATATTTTTATAGAGGATGATTTACAATGTAAATTAGGGTCTCTAATATCCAATTCATAAGACCAAAATATCCATCCAAGGTCTAATGCTCAGCCCAAAAGGCTTAATTGAGTGTAAAATAATTAAACTTAAGGGAACCAACCCCCAATAGTCACATAAGCTTAATCAAGTGAAAATAGGAAAAGTATAACATAAATTAATAAAATTTAATTTGATTTAGATTTAAAATAGTTAGGTATAAAAACCATTAAAATCCTTTAAGTAATTCAACAAACTTGAAGGCCAAATGGAAAGTGACCTCTTTCAATCAAAACAAAATAACCCAATAAATAGTCGTAGACTGGTAATTTTAACCCGACTAGTTTAGGGAGAAACCACACTCTAACAATAGAATTATAATAGAGGTTTAAAATCATGAGAGTTAAATTGATTTTTATTATAACCCAAGCTTAAAATATGATAAATACATGTGCAAGCAAAGAATATGGCATCAGGCTAGCAGTCATGACTTTCTAAGGAATTAACAGAATCATAGATTGAGGAGTCATCAAGTTCCAAAACATTTATTTATATTATAAATAGTATTTATAAAAACAACTAAATGAAATAACCAATCTGAGGGGGAGAAGCCTCAGCTAAATCTATCCATTTCCCTTATGATATAAAGAAAAACATTAATAATGTGAAAAAAATCATAAAGATGAACCTAAATAGAGCATGAGGGTTAAAATATTAATTAAACCAACTTGGGGGTAGTGTAATTATTTTAATTAATAATTAAATCTTAGAGAAATTTTTTTAACTTGCAATACTCCCCATTTTAATTCTATCATTTAATTTTAATAAATGAAGTCCCAAACAAATCAAAGGCCTAACTAAAATGTCATAGCACCCAACAAGAATAAAGGGTTTTCAAATTGATTTTGGACGTTATAAAATTTTGGCACATTTCAATGGATAAACACAACAATAAAACCAAAATCCCACAATAAAAATCAATAAGATGATTTACTCACAATATCAGGTTGTTGATAATTATGGCATCTTGGTAAAGGATGCAACCTCCATTTTTACAACTAGTTGTTTGAACCTAAACAACCATCAATTCTAGGTCCCTTCCTCACACCTTACACATCCTCCCCTAGGGTTTTGACCTAGCCTACCATTATTTTTATAATAATAATTAAAAATAAATAAAAAAAACTATAGTATGGAAATCAAGGGTAAAAAATACTATGAAAGAAATTTTTTTGAACCATCATTAGATATTACATTAAAGAGTAGAACGTAATCTCTAGAATACATTTAATTTTATTTCCAAATATAGTTATATGGAGCATTACACCCTTGCTACAGATTAGGAAGAGAAAATAATATGTTCCTTTGTTTTAACATATTTTCCACATAGGCATTTAGGTGTTATTCTCCACATTTCCAATGCTATCCCTAGGTGAAACACCATGATCAACTAAAGATGAAAATGCTACACTACCCTTGGCATCTTCCTCTCACTCATTTTTCTCCCTTAACCACCACCCAACATAAAACAAGATGCCACACCCCTTGGGTTTCGATCCATTTGCTATGTCTCTACCCTCTAGTCTATGTAACAACCCCAAAGTTATCTACTCTACAATCCCCCTTTTATTTTTCAAAATATTGGGGCATAGGTCAACTAACCAACCACCCAACTAGATGCTAAACAAAATAAAATTAATGAAAATCATTCTCTCTCTTCATCACTTCTCACACAAGCTAAAGAAAAGTAAAATAGTAAAGTAAAATTAAATAAACCACCTAAGTTGATACAAGAATAGTTAATTAACAAAATATTAAAATAAATAATAATAGTTCATAAATTTATTCATTAATAATAAAATAATTAAACAATAATAATACATAAATCAACAAAATTGTTAAATAAATGTTAATTACCAAAAATATAAAGTGATAATGAAATAATAATTAAAAAAATAAAGAAGTTATTAAAATTATAATAATCATTATCAATTCATTTAAGATAATAATAAAAATAAAAATATTTAAAATAATAACAATCATTAGAAAATGTAAAATCAACCCAATTATAAAAATCAATAAATAACAGTAATAATTGCCAAATCCCTCAAATATATCAAAGCTCTCCATGGCCAAATACCCATGATGGAGGTTTCTAACATGATTACAAAGGTTGAGAGACCCAATATAATTTATTCACACCCAACCCCAACTAAGCTAAAATATAAGCCACACCATCAATATCATTACTAGGAAAAAGATCAACACATGAATCCAAGAATGAGAAAATTTCCAAGCAAGGACCATAACCACATGCACAATATGGTGAGATCAATAATATATGGAGAATGGTAATGATATAAACACAAAATTATAGTGTTTTAATATCATATAGTACATGTTATACCTATTTGAGTGACATTTCAAGTACTCAATTGCTTGTAAGTATACCCGAGATACCTAAACCCATCATTGAGCCTAGCTCATGGCTTGGTGCCTCCATCCACCAAATAAGACATCATCAATACCTAAATGATGTCAATATAATAATAATAATAAATTAGAATGAATCATCAACATGAGCTAACAATTAAAACATAATCATCAATAACTGAAAGAGGAACCAGAGTTAATCTTGATAACCATGACCTCGAGTATGCTTTGTGAACATAACCAATAGTTTCAAGAGAAATAAATGTCAATCTACATCCAATAATACATGATATATCAATAATATATAGTAATGTAACTAAATAAAGTAACATATACATATAAAAGGATAAAATGAATCTAGTGTAGTAGTATGTGTATCAAGATATAGTGAATCCAATGCAAGCATCAATCATGAAATAACATATAATAATGGATACCTAATATACCTCACATCAAAATCATCTAAAACAAAACCAACATCAATAGTGATTAGTCTGAGTGTTATCAAAACATGTTAAAATAAGATAAAATCTAGTATTTATAAGGGTCATAAGGTCAGTTCATTGCATCTTCCCCTCCTTAAAGAGGAGTCATCCCAAAAATTATTAATAAATCAAGCACAAAATTCTTATAAAATGTCCAACTAAATCAATTAACATGACTTTAAAACCTCTCCACCCATTATAGGGTGGCAATGCCTTAGCCTCATCTTTCTAGTATTCCTATTTTCTATCACTTGGACCAACACAATCAATTATACATTATGCCAATTAATGGCCTTATTATCATCTTCACATGTTTTATAAGACACTAAAATGGAAAAATAACACTTAAATAGTATTATCACAGCAGAAAAATCTACCAAATCTCTCAGTTTGGATGGAACTTTTCCACTCTCATGCCTTAAAAAGGCCATCAAAAACATTAAAATTTGCTAAAACTAGTTACAATAGGTTCATCAAACCCACAATACCCATATCAGTTAGTAAAAATTCCAAGGTAATAGTTATTAATTTTAATGCAGCATTGTTGTTATAACCATTTTAACCATTTATGAAGGTAGTCATAAAGCATCATGAGTATTTAGTGTTTGAAAACACAAAAACTAACACTTACCTTAATAAGCTTCCCAGTAAGAGTACTAAAAACACTCCCAAGTAATAAAATATAGCTAAATAACCACAATACAAAAAGTAATGTCTAAACAAAGTAACATTTTGAATATAAAACCTTACTAGGGTCATAACCACTTATGTCAACACACATAGATCTCTAATATGAGGTCAACAATCATAAAATCATCCAATCCCATTAGATTGCAACCAGAATCCAAATTAAGAGTGGAAATATTTCAATAAAAACATTATGCCACATGCATAATCTTAAGAACATTCATCACATAATGTCATATCATAATGATAGTAATTCATACTATTATGGTTACTCCAATACATCATCAATCATTTAGGAGATAGTACAGCACCCGACACCAACCACACTAAACATTATAGAAGCCATACTAGGAATCACATGCAACCCAAAGAATTATAACATGTTCTCCAACATGCATGGAAGATTTCATGATGGTACAAGGATACCAATCCCACCATCCAAAATCAGCCATCTAAGGTCATCACCTACCTTTCATCACTCTATCCAAGAGTCAAGTGGGTACTTAGGATTTTAAACACTACCTGATCAGGGCTTAGTAATACTCTATCTGAGCACAAAATCAATATACATTCTATTTATGCTTCTAAAACAAAATAAAAATATTCATTCCAAAATATTTATAACAATTATAACAATAACAATACCTTAACAAAAGTATGGTTGTACCTATAGGACAACACATGCATATATTTCAACAAGTACCACCTTGTCAATTTACATAAATGTCCAAATTTATAGGACTAGTTAGTTATTCACAAGGGGTAAAATAATAGAATTTCACAAAAATTTTTTTTACCATAACCATCAAGAGGTGGCTAAGGGAATGTTAAATCCATAAAGTGACCATTATGCACTAAGATTCCACAACAAACTCATGGCACACGTGGTGCACACTCTAAATAAATTGGGTGGCTACTCATGCAAAGGGGAAAAGTGGATTTTCATCTTATAAGAGACTCTACTTCCTTTTCCATACCTAGTTGAAATAATTATGGATGTAGTTCTTCTCTACCCTCAACCTCATGCTTGCACCAATACTCAATGATAGAGTAGTGAATGCATAATTATACAACATAATATAACATTATACCTTGTCAAATTCAATCAAATATAAGTTGGTTTCAAAATAAAAGTCACATCACATGAGTGGTGTATGAACATATCATCACATACCATATGTTAACAACATGAGTCATATTTATTTCCAAGACATGTACACAAAATATTCATACAATAATTTTAAAAACATAGATCAAAGTAAGGTTCACATGATTGATTTCAGAAGTGGGAGATCACTGTAAATGAGTAATTTAGCATCATTCACATAATCAACCATTAAAAACATACAATCATTTTTATAAAATGCTTACATAACAATGTTGATATC
Source organism: Torreya grandis (assembly GCA_037957365.1). Taxonomy (NCBI): domain Eukaryota; kingdom Viridiplantae; phylum Streptophyta; class Pinopsida; order Cupressales; family Taxaceae; genus Torreya; species Torreya grandis. Next base: position 2,218,486 of record JARHVA010001986.1, read on the forward strand.
AAGGAGAAAAGGTGAAAACCCACAAGTTTACTACATACACATAGTATATTAAAGACAAAAGTTTACATGATTTAGAAAAATTAATAGTTACACAACACATAATCATTTAGTATACTAGGAGGATCCACATGAATACAAGTCATGTATATGTGTTTCAAGTGTTTTAATAATTTTTCCGAGGTACTTTCACATTATAACAATTAACACACATGTCATGAAACACAAGGGTCCATGACTCCCATCAAGTCACCTGATGTCTATATGCCATCCAAATGGCACCAAATATCCATCATAAGTACAACATAATCAATCTTATGCATCTTAGATTAGAATCACCTTATCTTAATAAGGTTATGTTCCAACAAATCCATAAAATCTATCTCCATGAATTTTTAGATATCTACCAACAATATCCGTGCATCATGGGTAAATGTCTCATGCTTACTAGTAATAATAATATATCCCCAAAACACTCTAACTTGCTTAAGTAATTTAGTCACACTCACTTGCTAGACCCTCCAGTCTCAAGCCACACCATTAATCTTCCCAAGTTATCATACCTTTGTATCATTGGATAACTCACCCATGCAAGCTACCAATTTTCACTAAGGTAGTATCTCATGCTTCCAACAATAAGATTATATCATTATTATTCTAATTGACTTAATCCAACACATCAAAAGTTAAATAGTAATGCATGTTTTGATGTAACATCACTTTTTATAAAGGGTGGACTTATCCAAGGCATAGGGTGAATGCTATAAAACTACTACGGAAATTATAATTTTCAATAATCACCAATTTCAATTAAACTTATAATAAACATCCTCATGGATGCAGGGCATATCTATATCATAATATAAATCCCATGAGTGTCAAAACATAGCCATGTTTTCAAATAGGCATCTTCATGATGCATAACTTAGACAAAATCAAAATAAATATCCCCATAGACATAACATATCCATGGCTACCTTGACATCCCCAAGGAAATCAACCTATCCATGATAAAAAAAATCATCACATATGTAAGCATATTCATGATCAAAACAACCTCAAAGATGTAAAATAGGGAATAAACATCCCCACACACTTATTTATTTTCATCTCTTTGAAGTTACAAAGCCACATGATTATCTATTTAACTTCAAGGAGACCAAAATACATAAATAATATTAATCTCTTAATATCACTCAATATGCTCCCACATAAGTGGAGATCCTGAGCCTTACTGATTTACCCAAGTAAATTGGACTTCCTAACCCTACACATCTCTGTAGGTCTGAGCCCAACCCTTAGTATTCCCAAGGTCAAGATGTTCTAATCATATACTAATGACTCATCCATACAACTCAATAATAGATATCAAACATCATTCTCTCAATTCTAATGGCAAAGTGATGATTACTAGTCTCCCATCGACTTGCCCATACAAGTCAACATTTAACTGGTGATGATTGCCCTAATGAAAATTGATGAGGGAAAGGTTAACCTAACCAAAGCTATGGGTAATAATCTCAAGATTATTTGTAGAAATTTACCAATTTCCACACACACACACACACATATACATTCCATAATATAGGAACTTTACAACACTTTAGGCTTACATAAGTAAATTACTATTCAATTCATCCAAGAGGTTAAGTGTCTTTATAAGGGTTAGATCATATCCTTCTCAAGCATATAAGACATCTATAAGTCTATACAATTAATATAACTCCAACCATGGTTTAGTATGCACATAATCACATAAGGTTTCAACTCAGTCTTAATAAGACAACATAGGCATATAGATGGCATTCATCCATCATAAGACATACACATGCATGATTTAAAAAGAAACATTCATAAGGATATGTACATATACACTATGTAAATTTACATCCACCCAAAGTATATTATGCTAACACAATACTTGCAAGGGTATGCACAACCACTCAAAAGCTCTACAAGCCTTTCAAGAACATGCCAAAAATCAATGCAATGTTTCCAAGCTCATCCAAAACCTCTAAATTATAAGCTCTGATAGTAGATGAAATAATCCCCCAATTTTTTTTATAATTATCCTATAAAGTACACAATATCATGGAGGGGAAGGAAGTCTCATATTTATTATTTTCATCACATTCAACATCACTTAGTAGGTGAAGGGAGCCTGTGCCAAAGGTAATTTCTATATGATGTATTACATAGTGGATGTTGTGTACACCACCCTATAATTAAATAACATGATGTTCCATCAGTGGATACCAATAGAGTCTATAGTGAACATAATTTTTTAAAAAATATACACTCATCACTAGTGAAATCACATATGAGACATCTATGATCACTTGTACCCCATTGTGTATCATGCCATTAATGAGAATATAATGTTAAGGCTCTCATAGGAGATATGTGATTCACTCAAACCTATTCATAATTATTGGTACAATATATAATACTATAATTAGAGTGGAGGGAATTATATGGGAGCATCTCTTAATACCATACATGGTCCCAAATCACTTTAGATAATAGTAAATGGCCTATCAATTAACCAATAGGAGGGTACTCCCCTAAGGTTTATTACCCAATTATTGGTGTTTTCCAACTAGCCTTTATAAATCCCCTAGGTTTCCCCATTTTAGTATGATCCAACCCTATCATGATTCCCTTTTTCCTATGGTGACAAGTGATCAATTTCATTCCTATGTTTTCACTTTGGCCATGTTTGGTGTTCTTAGTTCCCTAGTTCTTCATAATCATCCTATAGCCCAATTTTGGCCTTATTCAACTCCAATAACATGGTTTATGCCATAAACGATTATTATCCTCTCATTATAGGTTAGATCAAATCTTGATAGATCCCAAATCCTAATTTCTCTTACATTTTTAATGTCCCCTATAGTAAAAATTACCCCCAAAACACTAGTAAATCCTAAAACATTGGTTGTTAATAGTGTTACAACTACTCTAACATCTTATATGAATAAAATTACCCCATCCCACTCTATTATGATTTTTACTATGACATCATCAAGCCTGCTAGTAGTCACATAACTCCTATAAACTCCATTTGGGACATCTTCAATAATAATAACATAAACATAGGAAAACCAAAATAAGAGGTCATCTAAAATACAAAGAATTGATCACACTCAATCCATATGTGTAGCCTTAGGTTTCATCTACATGTCCTTATTATGACCCATATAAATAACACTAGGCTCTCAAAAATTTGGATATAACCAAATAATATCCTCCTTAATGTTAAACATGCAACTCCTGAGCATAATTGGTCCCCAAGTCTTCATAATCCTTAATCAATTATGATCTTACTTGTTCCCTTAGACTTCCCCTTTAGTATTTCCTCCCTTCACTCACATGCTAGCTCCTCCATCCCTTGTTACATTTAACCCTTCACCTCCATCCCTACCTCCTTCACCCATGCCTCCACCTTCCACTTTATTTTCCATTATCCATATTTTATCATCTTCTACTACTTTTGGGGACATCATTTAGTAAGGATGAATGGGTCTCATTGAAACTTTAGGTACACAAAGGCCAAAAATGGAATATCATGGGGTCATATATATGTATGTATATATATATATATATAAATGTATGTATGTATATATATATATATATAATATGTATGTATGTATATATATATATGTATATATATATATATATATATAAACATATATATATATATATGTATATATATATGTATATATATATATATATATATGTATATATGTATATGTATATATAGATGCATATATATATATATATGTATATATATATATATATATATATATATATATAGTTTAATATGATATATATCCTAATGTTTAGAGAATAGAGCATGACCTATTCTTCCTGAAAAGAGTGAAGACTACTATATGAGAAGAAAACATAACATAAGACCCAATATCTATGTTATGGTCCGCCAATGACCTTATAAAGAAGCTAATGTAATACCATAAGGATTATGTCAAAACCCTCAATTCCAAGGTGAGGATTTCATTCCATATTGTATTTGTTGGAAATGTTGAGGGTACCCTTGTATAATTTTTTTAGCCCTAAAATAAGTGATTGGATATCTTTCCAAGAGCAATGTGATTTTATAAATAGAACAATAATATTTAGATGGGATTTTCAAGGTAGACAAAAAGTCTAAGAAAATGGTGGAAATCATCAATAAAGGAATGTTCCCAAAGATCAAATTCATGAATTTCATGGACTTGAATCTATATGAAACATTCACAAGGAGAATGATGACTACATTGGGGGATTGCATTAGGGATAAATAGGACGTCATCAATCCCTTGGATAAAATCAAAGATCAAATACTCTTTTAATTAAATGAGTTCAACATTATAGTTTTCTTCCACCTAGATTGCACCTTTCTTAGAGTTGATGAATTAGGGGTCCACCTAGAGAAATTCAAGGAGGAAATAAAAAATAAGGTGGTAAAATAAAATATATATGGATCTTGAGAAATCCTATAACTTTACAAACAATAAATCATGATCATTAGATAAGTTAATGAGGTAAAATTATCGTTAGTATATCCTCTTAAGTTTTATGATAGGCTCTAACTTAGGCATAGGTACTTTTTTGGGAGTCGTATGTCAACATTCCAAAGCTTGATCAGGAGGATAACTTGGTGTCACAAGGATTGGTATATCATCAAGATTCTATGAAACAATTGGGAAGGGGTCCTCCAAAAATATCAAAATGAATATCCTCATGGTCCTAAAAAAGGGGTGTGTTATCAAAACTTTGGGTCCTCTTTCTTTCTTCTTTTCATTTTTTGGGAACATTGTGGGAATAATTAGTTTCATAACTATTTTGGGACATGATGGCCAATATGGTTATCTTGTACTATCTAAATGTGGGGCCCATCTCATTTAATATATATGAGTTATGTATCTCTTTTAAAGGTTGACATTTTGTAAGTAGAATGCACATTGATTAATAAATGCTTTGTTTAGTTCATTGTGTTGTATTTACTTTAAATGTCTTCTAATATTATATGGTAAAGTAGATAATGATAATTTTTAAATCTTCAATGAAATTTTTTTAGGTTTATATTTAATTATAATGTGATGTTTACTATTCTAAATATATTTTAGAGTTATTTCCATTTTCTTTAAATCACCATAAGCTTGTGTGTGATTGGAAACATCTATCTGTGTCCTTATTTTGAGAAAGGATTATAGAATTTAATCATACTTTCTCTCCTTAGACCCATCTCCCTATGTGATCAAAGTTTGAACATATCTTAAACTAAGTATATAATGGTATAACTATATTTGGATACATGTGGATCTGAAACATTAGTGTATTCTTTCTTTTGCCTATAAAAATAAATATTCTACCCTACCCTTCCTTTCCCATTGATTTTTATATTTTATCTATAATTCATATCCTCTATTTATAAATTGTGAAGTGAAATTGCTCAAGGAATAAACTTTATTGAATTAGATCAATTAGTGTGATGAAGAAATATTTGTGTTAGTGGGAAAAATTAATTGAACCTTCAATGTTAGCACTATAAATCTTAGAGATGTATTTCAAGAAAGATACTTTATATATCCCAATACCTCAATTAATTCCCTATATTATTTTATAAATAAATCTAAAATAATAGGATGAAATTACCCCAATTATATCCAAATCTCACTCAATGCACCTAACTTGATAGGTTTATTTGGGAACATGAATTATGAAGTTGAAAATCAAGTGTTTATATTTAAAATCCACCCATTCACTTGTCAAAAAATCCTTAAACTACTATTTAATACAAAAAATAATCAGGAACCCCCATCATGGATCACTAGAATGACTAGGTATGGTAGAGGAAGACTAAGACCCATAGTTACATCATTTAGTTCATCTACCTATATCACTCAAAATAGACCCATAATTATAGTTTCACCCATGGTGTGGTTAGTAGGGTCTCATATAAATTTTCTCAGAGTTGTTCATGACCTACCTATAAACCTAAAGTGGTGCCTCCTATGATTCACACCTAATGGATGATACACTTCTAAGTAATATGTAACTTACTATAATATAAATTTTATACTCTTTGAATTTGAGCATGAATATGTTACTTGTAATATCTTACCATTCACTTTGATGGATACTACCTATGATTAGTTCTTGAACCTACTTGAGAGCTCTGTCACTGGATGGAAAGAGTTTAGTAGCACCTTCTTGGCTCAATTCATACAAGTTATTGACCCCAAAATTCTATACCAATAACATTATAGCATCATGAAATAAGATAATAAACTTATTAGGACATTTAAGTCCTAGTTACAAAAGATGTATAATAGGGCCACCATGTTGTATAAGATAGATTCCCAATTTGATTTGGAAATATACAAGAATGGCTTAAATCCTTAGACTATAATTTTCCTATCTAGGGATACCCTCACTATGTATTTACACTTGGAATATGACACATCCATTAAAATATATAGGTAGCTAAATCCTCAAGGTTGAATGGAACCATCCATGCCAAATGTACTTTCCAATTTTCCCACCTTGAATCATATCTTCAATGCTAACTAGATCATGGTAATGACACAACCTTTACTAGTGACCAACTATCTCTCTTTGAGACATGTTACACTTAATAAGCACTTAGGATTCTTAGGCCTAATCAATGGTGAATTATCACCTTGAAATCACACCCAAGCATTTATTCCTATAGTAAATAATGTCTAAGGCATACCCCAAGATTCTAAAAACATTTATTGAGATGTTATACAATGCATGGCACAATGAAAATAATTATGTATTGGGTCTCCAAAGATAGGTGGGAAACATATCTAATGAAAATTATAAATGAAACTTCACCTATTAGAAATACAATCACCACTAAAATCACTCTAATAACCAACTAGAGCCTTCACCTAGTAAGTTACCTAAGATAAATGCTTGTGAATTGACCTTGCCAGAGTGGTGTTATGTACATAACACTACACAATATGGGGATCTCAACTACATTAAATTATGTAGTGCCTTTGACATCTTTTAGAGATATCTAGAAGAATACAAGGTGATCTAAAAACCTTATAATGGTAATAAACAACCTGATGTTCATAGCTATTCAATATATCCAACCATTAATATGGTTCTATAAACCTTGGATATTTATAACCAAGAAGATAATGAACTAGAGAATTCCATTAATGAGTTATTGATTTTAATTAGTATTAACATCAAAACTATGCCCTTAAGAGTCATACACAATAATAACCTCTTATTATGTCCACTCATCCTAATAATGGGGTGACCCACCCTAATCCTAGAGTAATAAATGATCATCCACATCTAAAATATGGTAATTACAAACCTCTTAAAGAGGATAAACTATCTCTTAAAAATACATATTACAACATAGTATAATACATAAATAATATCAAGGCAAACATCACATTGCTAAAGCTTTCCCATATCATATAGAAAAAATAATTCCTAAAGTACCTGATAAACAAACTATCTCAATCCAAGCATAATACATCACACACAAATGTCCTCATACATAAGGTTAAGTTTTAAGTTCCCTCCTTACTCCTTATAGTCTAACTATCTGGAAATAACTTTCATAACTATCTAGTCGACTTAGGATCCTCAATAAATGTTATGTCTACCAATTTTTTCACAAACTTAGGATTAAAACCTATTAAATAAGATAAAATATTAATTCATATAAAAAATTAATAGGTCAATGTAGTACTTAAACTCTTGAATGTGCATATATAGTTAAAATTTGAACCTAAATTTCATTAGTGCATAGACATTTACATAGTATACATCTAATAAAACTAGAGGATGTTATTTATTAGTGATTGTTCTAAAACCCTAAATGGGTATATTGCTCCATAATTATTCCATATTTGGTTACCATGGAAAGGTGTGGCAAATAAAATCCATGTTTAAATAAAACATATAATGAAACACATGACCAAAAAATACAATGAAATCAATGAGAAGATAAACATAGTATTCTTTAACATAGGAATTTATACCTTGCCTACTAAATGATCAAAAGAAAAAGATAACAATATTTATTTGTCACTAATCTTATTGTCCATTTATCTCAATGGGGCCCCATTCCATTCATGGTTTTGTTTTGGGATCCTAATGATTGAATCATAATGGATATGGCATTTATCCTCTTATAGGTCATAGTTCCATTACAAAAATAACCTTGAAAGTATGAATCATTAAACATAGTTAAGAAATTAGGCCTAATGCACAGTGTAAAATATCCAAAGGAATTTGAGGATTCTCAATTAGTATTTAATCAATTTAAAATTTAGTTTTAGTGTAAGTTATCTTACTTAATAAAATATAAATATACAATGTGGGACTTGATAGAGACATTTGATGAATTAAATGTCATTCCTATCCCTAGAGAATTATAATCACCTAAAAGTGGGTTTTAAGTGCTAAGAGTGCTAATTGAGATAACCCATTCCTAGATCACACTTTTCCAACCTCTGTGTAGACCATAGGTGTCCTTATTTAGATAAAACTTAGTATTAAACCCTCATTTATAGATCATGGCCCTTCATACCCAATAACCTACTAGCTAGACATTAGTGTCACATTAAGGACACTAGAGCCATGTGGTACTAATGTCCCCAAAATGGTGCTAATTTCTTTTACTCTATCTTTCTAAAATAAATATATCTTCAAAATTAAAACCCTCTTAAGTTTGGATTAAGCATCTTTTACTATTTTCAAAAGATTAAAAACACTATAAATACATGACTTTTAGACCTCTATCCACTAGATGGAAATTAGATGAAAAATACCTAATCAAACATGAAAAAAGTTGAGCAAAATCAAGGTTATTAGTCCCTATTTTTTCCTACATCTACATACTACCATCTAAAACTACTCTAAGATTAGATTTTATAGATTACCAATCTCAAGAATAATCAAGGTATTCAAGACCACTATCATTCTAACATCACTTGCACTTGTACAAGTACTTCAGTGGGGATAACTACATTGAGCTTGATCACTCCTTAGAGTATTGGTATGTAGGAAACCCTCTTCATAGTGGAGTGTTGAGTATGTCCAACCTATCCTATAACAAACACACTTTTTAACTCATGCCTTACTTGTGAGGATAAGGGTTTACATCATAAATTAGATATTATAGGCACAATACAAATATTTATACTTCATGTACATAAGAATAAAACCTAAAAACACAAGGACTTGTGCACCTATAATTTAGGATCAATCCTACACATAAGACACTAGCACTATTTTTACAACACTAAATCTACATGGCACTGCTATCCAAGTGTGGTGCCACTATCTAATAGAATATCTGGCATAGGGATCTAGTTCAAGACACTCAAACTTGTTCATATCTTAGTTTTCATCACTCATATCTTCCATTTAGGTTTTTATAGATAATTATTTATTTTCACATATTTATTACTATTTTTAGAAAGTTCAAACAAGTAAAAATATTTAACAAATAAGTGGTTATTTATTGCATATTATTTCATTGATTTAAACTAGTCAACCCTTTGATTAAACATAAAATTTACATAGCTAAATCAAAAAAGGTTAAAACATTTGGTGAACCAGACTTACTTAAAATATTTAATAAAACCCTATTTTTACATAGGGTTTACCATTACCAATTTTTTGTGCAATAAATTAGAGTTAAAAACTTATATTTTTTTTCATAACCTAGCTCATTTAATCAATCTCACATTTAGATTTCATTTATTTAAATATAATTTAATTTTTTTTAAAACAACCCCAATTTCAAATACCCTATCCCTAGATGCTCTTAGTTTTTTTATCCTTTTTTTGTTTATGCTCAAATTTTATTTCCAAATATAAGATTTGTTTCCATATTTATTTTTTGAAATATTTTTTATATTAAAATTCTATAAATCTTCAAAATATACAAAACTTATTTTCTTACTTCCCAAACTACAATGGTAACATTCAACAATAGATTTGATGATACTGATAAGAAATAATTACAATATTTTATGTCCAAACATGTATATATACAACATGATTTCATCACTATTATTTAGGAAGAACTTTAAAAATCTAGTCAATATTGAACTCTCATTAATAATAACATTATTACACCTATAATGGGGAAAAATCATCTAGCACAACCTAAAATTTTATTTCAATAACCTTCAATGATAGTTACATCTATTATGGATAGTTCCTCCATTCTCTATGTACAATCCCTTATGCATAATATTCAAACTATGTACGCCAAAGTGTTACATATTGAGAAGGGATCCACTAGGAAATCACATTCCTTGGATTCCAACATTCTCCTACATACACATTTGGCACATCACATAATGGTAACTCCTTTACCCTCCATTTTTTTGGAACCTAAGCTTACATTATATGATGGCAAAGGTGACCTAGAGCACCATCTCAAAGATTTTCATGCAACATGTTTGGATTACATGTCCAATTATTCGCTTATTATAAAGTTGTTTCCATGTAGTTTAAAGGATTATATCCTATAATGATTTTATGACTTACTAAATAAATATATCACTACATTAAATCCTTTAGAAAACATGTTTTCAACACACTTTTCCATCAATGTCAATGACAATATATTGTATGCCTAAGTGGCACAATTGAAAAAAAGTCAGATGAAGCTATTGCAAACTATGTCTTATGATACAAGACTATATTATCCAAATTAACTAGTCCAATGGTGGAAAAAGATATCTAAGACATATTTAAATAAAGTTTTTTACCAAGATTACATGAAGCTATCTTATTTAATAAGTTTCCTACATTCATAGATTTATGCCACATATTAAAAAAGAGAGTTCAAACTTCTATCAATAGGAAAACTAAAATATACCAATGGATTATAATCAACTATAAAGAGTTAAAATAAGCCTCCATACAAGGTAAGGGAAACTAAAAACAAGAGTGATCAAAAGGCCATAGTCAACGTATCTTCTAATCCATCTCCTCGATTGGTTTTATCCACTCAGCCTCGAATTTTCACTAACCTTCCAGAGTCACTAGCATAGGTTTTATAGTATCTCTTGGAATGCAATGTCATATCTTTCCCTCCCATTAAATACTTTGATATGATATGGAATCTTGCAAATAACTACAATTCTAATCCATTCTACAAGTATCATAGTGTACTAGGACATATAACAAACATATGCATCAGCCTAAAATGTAACATAAAAGATTTGATTGAGGATAATATTATTGATGTGGTCACACCCATAGATGAAAATTTAAAAAAAATAGGAGATAAAGCATTAAATATATTATTAGATCTATTTCCATAGCACATAATGAATGAGGCATGGAGCACATTAGGTGTTAACTACACATAAAAGGTACATCAACCACCAGCTTCATATCATACTATTATAGAGGAGGCACACCCATTACACAACATTATTGACATATACCTTACTATATTTCCATGTATACCACTCATCACATTCTAAAAATAAGATATTGTTAATGATGACACATATTTACATGTACTCTTTATATGAGCATACATATATCATCATCCTTTCTAGAGTATTATTGATAACAATGGGTTAAACGTTAGCATATACACTATGACACTTTTGAATCATTTGGGGTACTTAGACTAGGATATATTACCCATAGACATAGTTAGTAGTGATTTTAGTGGTCATGTTCATAAATCTATTGGGGAGATTATGCTTCCATTATAGGTTGGACTAGCACATATAGCCACTCAATTCCTTGTAGTACCTAGTGCAAGCATGCTTGATATGTTATTAAATAGGACATGGTTATAGAAGCTATGATCCATACCATATATAATGCACACATGAATAGAATACATACATGTAAATTAGGTGGTAAATTTTTAAGGTATCCCATATGAGTATCCTCTAACTATCCCATAGGAAATTACAACATAGTCACTAGTTACATTTATAACACTGCTACTAGATATAACATAGTTAGTAGTCACTAGTTACGACCAGACTAATCCAAGTGATCCCTTCGATAATTGCTGATCAGCAAAATGGATTCATTCCTGGTAGACAAATTCTCAACTCAGTTATAACGGTGCATGAGAATATTCATTCACTGCTCAAATCCAACACTGAGGGGTTCTTAATGAAAGTGGATATAGCAAAAGCATATGACAGGGTGGATTGGCATTTCCTTTCAAAAAGCCTTATTGCCTTGGGCTTTAAACAAAGAGTGGTTGATATTATCAAACAGTTGATATCTACTACTTCTATAGCTATGTTGGTAAATGGGACCTCGTCTCATTTTTTCAATCCGTCTAGGGGATTAAGACAAGGGGATCCTATATCCCCTATTTTGTTTATTATCATGGCAGATAGTATGGGACGATACCTTGGGGACTTGGTTCATAGAGGCCAGTTTAAAGGTATGAGACCCTCTTCGCATCCTTTAACTTGCTCCCATGGTCAATTTGTGGATGATACTATTTTCATGGGACAGTCTGAAGTAACTGAAGCAAGAATTCTTAAGGAAGCAATTAATTTGTACACCTCTGCCTTAGGACAACTAATAAATTGGAATAAAAGTGCAGTTTTCTTTACTAATACCCCTGATTATAGATAGAACAAAATTGTTAGAATTCTTGATTGCCCCATAGGCTCTTTTCCTTCCATATACCTTGGTCTCCCTTTTGGACTGAAAGCCCCTGAAGATTTTTGGGAAGGTCTTATCAATAAATTTAGTAAGAAGTTAGTGGGATGGAAAGGCTATCTTCTTAGCCAAGGAGGAAAGTTAACTCTCCTCAAAGCTAGTCTTCAAAGCATACCTACGTATGCTTTGAGTCTTTTCAAAATCCCCTCTAAATTTGTTGAAGCAATTGAAAAAATTCAAAGAAACTTTCTTTGGTCAGGTTCTGAGGAGAAAAGAAGAATGCCTCTTATTGCATGGGATAACATTTGTAAACCGGTTAAGGATGGTGGACTTGGTATAAGGAAAATAAGATGTATGAACACTGACCTTTTAGCTAAACAGGGATGGAGGGTCTATCAGGAAAATAAAGAGTGGAGTAAAATATGGATGCATAAGTATTTATTTAAGGCACAGTCACTTCATGACTTCTTTACTACTCCAGATATTTCTCATCCATCTACTATTTGGGGGGCTATCTAGGGAACAAAACATGTTCTTGAAGAAGGAAGTTCATGGAAAGTAGGTAATGGTAAAAAGGTGAAATTCTGGGAAGATATTTGGTTAAGAGGTAAACCCTTATAGGAAGAAATCCAAGATAAAGATGTTATAGAAAGATGTAAACAAAGAGTGGGCATAACGGTTAATCATTACTGGTAGAACAACACTTGGGTAAACCTCACTGACTATGATCAAGATCTCAAGGATATTCAATTATCCCTAAATGCTATATCTCTATATCCTAATCAAGAAGATAAAATTGTTTGGTATCAGGAGCCAAGTGGACAGTTTAAAGTCTCTTCCATTTTCATCTCCAAGGGAAATGGTAGAAAACCATTATGGACAAGAGCCTAGATTAAGGGGCTCATTCCTAAAATCAAGTTCTTTTTTTGGACCCTTCTCCAAAACAAAATTTTGACTCTAGATAATTTATAGAAACACGGAATCAATATTATTAATAGGTGTATTCTGTGTAAGAGAGACCTTGAAGATAGAGATCATCCGTTTGTGAATTGTTCCTTCACTCAGCTTGTTTGGAAGGAGGTTCTCAATCTGTGGGGCATTACATGGATTCACCAAAAAAATGTTGAACTTTCTCTCAAAAGCTGGTATTGCCCTTCAAAGAATCCTGAAGTTCTCTTCTTATGGAAAATTACTCTTCCCCATATCTGGTGGGGAATATGGAAGGAAAGAAATAACCATATATTCAGAAACAAAGAGCTCCCGGGATGGGTGGTAGGACAGAACATCATTAGAGCTCTAAAGGAAAATTTTTCTTCTCAAAAAAATCTAAGCTCTAATCTCAATGTGGATAATCCCCTGAGGATGGATTTTATTCTTGGTAAACCTGATAACCCCAGATCAGGTGTTACTTGGATTAGTCCACCTCAAGGTTGGATTAAAGGCAACTTTGACGGTGTAGCAAAAGGGAACCCAAGGAATGCTGGTTGTGGTGGTGTTCTAAGAAACCATGTGGGTATGGTTATTGATGCTATCACAATTCCCATTGGTATATCTAATTGCCACATTGTCGAAGCTACAGCTGCCCTCTAGACCCTTAAATTAGCTATGGATTTGGGTTATTCCAAACTGTGGCTTGAAGGGGACTCTTTGAATGTTATAAATATTCTTAATAATAAGAATACTGCGTCATGGACCATAGAGGATAAGGTAAAGGAGATGAAATTATTTTGAATAAATTTGAAGATATAAAAATCACCCAAACCTACCGTGAAGCCAATGGTGTTGCAGATTGGCTTGCTAACTGTGCTATTCGGGAAGGTCAAAAAGTGAGGTGGGATGAAACCTTAGAAAGGAACGTGGATTTAAGGGCGATCATTCTTCTTGATGCCACACATGCGAAAGAAGGTAAGATTGGAGTGTAATAAAAACATAATGAGTAGGAGGAGTGGCAGCTCGGGGAAAGGAACTCAATTATTAAAGAGTAAGGTCCTCAAGCGGGAGAAGCAGATCCTAAAAAGCCACAAACAAAGTCGATGTCCCAATCAACTTGACAGCAGGAGGATCCAGGGTAATATCCATAGTAACTGGGATTCAAAGAAAATGAGTATGGCACGTGAAAGGAAGGGAGAACCCCGTAAACAGGAGCCTAAGACTGTGTAGAATGGAGAGAGAAACATCAAGTGTGGAGAATTCTGTAGAAAGGAAATGTAACGAGCTACATGGAAAGACTCCACGGCTCTACACTGCATATCACGACAGCCTTCTTCAAAAATTGGTCAGACGACAGGGTCACCTTGCATGGTATAACTGTAAATTTCACTGAGGATTTTCTTGCTGAGGTTACAGGGTTGCCAATGGATGGACTCAAATTTTCCAAGCAGACCAGCATTTCGAACAAGGCCTTTTGTAAGTTCCCCAAAATGGATGAGGAGGAGCAGAAGCTGGTCAAAAATGGGGATTTCTATGAGCTGGACCAGATTAAAGGGATATGGAGGGACGTCCTAAGCTATATTAAGGAGTACTTCATCCTGGACGGAAGAAGCAAACGAGTGCATAAGTTCCATTTTGTCTTCCTCAACCATTTCAGGCATAAGGTTAGTTTGTCTTTTCCTTTTTATCTTCGCTACTCCCTGATCCAAAGCCTTTACGCTCATAGGAAAAAGGATTTGCACCCTATTCTTCACGAAGGCCTTATTATGCTTATTAAAGGCTATTGCAAGAATAGGGCACTGGTTAAGTATCCCAAACAGGGGAAAAATAAGCTGCCAAGAAATAAAAAGAATGAAAATGTAAGCAGGAGAGGAAAAATTAAGACCCCTAGTCCTAATAAATAGAATGTAGAAGAAGAAAGGGGTCGGGAGAGAATTGAAGAACCCGAGGAGGAAAAACTAGAGGATGAAGAAGGAACTGAGAGCTGGGACACCAACTCTAGTAATGATGAAGAAGGGTCTGAGGAAATTGAAAAAGATAAAGTCAATACAGAGGAGGATTCTGCTATCAGAACAGAAGAGATGGAGGAAAACTAGAAAGTGTCAGAGGATGATATTGTCCAAGAAGATCTTGGTGAGGACCCAACTTCTAAGAATGAAAAGGAAATTTTTGTCCAGGATGATATTCAAAAAATGGAGATGGAAATTCAAACTGGAATTACTGAGCGGGAACAAAAGAGTCAAGAAGACTTCTTTGAAGAAGCCAGGAATAGCCCCAATAAAAAGTCTAAGGATTGGAGAGGGGAGAATCAGAATGATGAAATACACACTCCTATGACCTGGGTTAACTGTAAAGCTGAGTCTTCTTCCCAATTTGATTCCTGGTTGTGTAGGGAGATCATTGATCTCAAGAGAAAAGTGGAAACTTTGGAAGATTCTCTGAAAGCTGCTTGGAATAAAGTAAACATGGAAAATCAGTTAAGCGAGATCCCTGTCAAGCTCAAAGCTTATGAAAACAACCTCCAAGAACTAATAAAGGACAATAGAAAGAAAATGGAGGAAGTAACGTCCAACATTTGTGCAGCTGCTATCAATATAGGTAAACGTGCCAATGAGGAGACCAAAGCACTAGAGGGTCCCAGCAAAAGGACAAGGCAAAGTTCCAGAAAGAAAGATACACAAAAAGGAGCTTTGCTAGAGGTTACCACCCAGGAAACTGCTTTGAAAGGAAAAGAAGCCATGAACTTGATACTGGAACTGGATGAATAATCTGGTCCTTCTTTTTGGTTTTGAAACTGGTATTGTTCTTTGTTCTCCTTTTGTTATCTTTTGTTTGTTATGCTACCAGATTTTTGTTTCTGGGTTTTGACCGGATGTGTCTCTAATGGTTTTAGGTCCATTTAAAACCTATTTTTCCTACTTCTTTGTAGTGTTTTTTAGGCGTAGCCTGTGGGCTTAGACGTTCTTTTTTTAGCTCTCTGTTTTAGGGTTTCGGGGCCCCTTCAAAACCTGTTTTTACCTCAATCTAAAACATAGTTAGTAGTTAAAACTCAAATTATAGTTCCTATGCATAGATCACATAGTTATATAGATCCACTAATGTAGGTGAGGTATACTCCTATGGTATTGACACATAATCATATTATCCCACAAAGACCACTATTAAAGAGACACTTATGCCATAGATATGTCATAAACTCTAGAGGGAATTCCTCCACTCATTTTATGCCAAGATAAATATTATTCAGTTCTTGAGGTTATAAGAACATGGCACTTATGTCATCTATAGCTTATTCTACCAAATTGTTTCTTAAGACCCCTACAGTTCAGAAGACACCATAGTTAGTGCCATAGATTCTTAGCACCACTACACATATGGATACAAATATTTATTACTTAGTACAAAAAGATTATAGGATCATAGTTACCCTTTTACATAACATGCATGATCATAGTTCCCTTATTTGACACTGGTCATAGTGATAGTGAGTCTCCCATGAGACTCCTTGGTTAGTATGGTTCCTACCCTCTTGTAAATACTTTTTTTTTGTTTGCTTGTACATAGATTATATCTAGAAAATAAAAAAATAATATAACATGCTAAAACATAAAAACATTCAAATATTACTCAAAAAATAAAATTTTTATAGATTCTATGCATTTATATGTTTACACTTCTTATATTTTCTAGACACTACATATGCTACCTATCTTAGTATAGTCAATTTTATCATACATACATGATTCACTTGTTCTTATCAAGTGCTTGTAGAATAATTATATGACTCAAGTCAACTTCCTTGATCCAATATTTATATCATTTACCCACTAGGGGAATATACACTAATTTAGTGTTATTATTTGACACATCCATCCACTTGGGGGCATCTTATACACAGTTTCTATTACCAGTTTCTATCCTTACATTCTATATAGTCTAGTTTTTCCATTGCTATAACTTGACATTGATCATTGCTACTCATAATCAATTTTTTTTTGAAATATCACTATTTTAAACTCAGTATATGTGCATTCTCACTCTTATTAATACATCAAAATATGTACATTCTCACTCTTACATATATTTTTACTAAATTCATACATACTTTTATTTCTAGATTTCCTAGTTTAGACTTGATTATATCCTCTATGTTTCTTCTATTTGAGGCAATTTGAATATGCCATTATTATTTGACTCTATGGCACTTATATTCATGTATGTCTTGGACTTGTGCCCATGTCCCTTGTGTGTGTTTCCATGATTGTGTATGCATAAATTTAGACATGTCATTCTATGTTTCTCTAATTCACCTTGCATGTTGTTTGTGTATGTGGACATTTGAGGATGTCCTTGTATGTATTCATTTATCAAATTTAGTGACATGTGCCCATGTCTTTTGTATTGTGTCCCTTTATCCTATTTTTCATGCCTCATGTGTTTTGTATTTATTATTTCTTATATGTGTCATGGAAATGACACTTATCTTCACTTGTTACATACCCCAGTTCTCAATGCCATGAGGTACCTCATGCATCTACCCTTTCTACTTAGATGTTGTGATAAACATCATGCCCCATCCCCATAGATAAATACTCAAATTTATTTGTATACACATTGATTACATCTATCTTGATATCTTATGCAATACTATCCATAACATACATCTCATATTACATACCTATGCTCAAATTATCTTACATTCTAATGTTATTTTTGCACATTTTATTGGATTATCATGTAGTTATCAAAACCTAACACACATTTTATAGAACTATTTATTTTGAGGAAAATTCTTGTACATATTCAAAAACTACCCTCAAAAGAGGGGACATTCAGAGGGGTTTGTTATATAAATAAATCTCATACATTGCATTCACACAAGCTCAATTTTAGGAAACCAAACACAACTAACATAGAGGAAAAATAGGGAATCAAAAATTAGTACAATGACTTAGATTTTAGACTAGATAAACATTAACACATAGATAAGGACACTAGCACCACATGGAACTATTATACAAGATGTAGAACCACTATCTAGTATCCCAAATTTTAGGATAATTTATATTAACTAGAATAATACACTAGGTATAGTACAAGTTTGCATAGATACACCTATAAGTTTGATAATTATGCTCAAGTTTTTATCGAATTCACACTTGTTAAGCTTGTATTCATATCAATTACTCAGATTGGGGGCATAATATTTAGAATCATCATCCCCATATTTAGTTCAAATACTCAAATATAATTATTAAAACTCAATCCAAAATAAGTATAATCAGATATCAAATTAGGGGCATGTGTGCATCACATTATTTCCATATACTTAGTCACATGTGGATCAGATGGAATGGAAAGTTACATGTCATTCTCTATGTTTTATACACTTGACATCATATTCTAGGTTTTCACCAATTTCATGCCTTATTCCATTTGTAGTGGTTGGCTTTCTCAAGTGTCCTAGAGTTGCCTAATGTACTTGAGTGGCCATGAATTTGATATACACAATTATATATATTGAGTTAGATGTTTACAACACTTTTAAAATTTTAGTTTTAGATGCATCTACTACACATGGGTGGGCAATGATGGATTCATAGCCTACTTGAGTTATTGATCCACCCACATAAGAGGGTTAGACACACTTTTAGTCTAATCTAAGATATTCACATGTCATGATTAAACAATAAGGGGTGGGAAATGATGGATTCAAAACCAAATTAATTTCTTAATCCACCCACACATGAGGATTGAAAAAGCTATTAACTCAGTCTAATCTATTCAATTATTTGATCACTATAGACATGCACACACATAGGTTGTCACTAGGTTCATGCATTGGTTTTCATACCCAATAAGGTGTATTCATTCCTTTCCTATTTCCAATCTCTTCACTTAAATTTACTTAGTTACTTCTTTATTCAATAGTCTTTTTCTTTTGATATATCTTAAGTGAGAACTAATTTATGCATGTTTCATTATAGGTCATGCTTTGGCTCATGATTCACATATGCAAACCTAGCTTCACATACTTAGACTCATCTTCATGGGATTCACTTTCTAGGTAATTCTAGGTACACTTATTTTTCCTTTATACTAGTCATTTTTCTTTGCTACATTTCTATCATAAAGAGGGGCATATGTAATCACCTAAAAGTGTTATTTGAGTGATAATAGTTCTAATAAAGATAACCCATTCCTAGCTTAGCCCTAGACCTATCCTAGATCCTTTTATCACACTTTTTCATCCTTTGTGTAAACCACATGGGTCCCTAGTTAGCTAAAACATAGTCTCAAACCATCATATGTAGATCCTAGCCCTTTGTGGCTAGAAACCTACTAGTTGGACATTAGCTCCACATTAAGAAAAATACATCCACATGTCATTAATGTCCCCAAAATGGTTCTAATGTCCTTTACCCTATCTTTCTTAAATAGATATGTTTTTAAAATTAAAACCCTCTTAAGGTTGGCCTAAACACCATTTATTATCTACACAAGCTATATAACATTAAAACTACATGATTTTAATACTTATATCCACTAGATGGAAATTAGATGCAAAATAACTATTCAAAAATGAAACAAGTTAAGTAAAATCAAGGTTATTAATCCCTATTAAAACCTACTTTTGAATACTACCATCTACAACTTCCCTAAGCTCAAATTTTCCATATTTCCAATCTGAAGCACACTCAAACCATTCAATACAACTATTATTCTAACATCACTTGCACTGGCACTAACACTTAGGAGGGGAGAATTACATCAAGTTTGATCCCTCTTTGGAGTATTGGTATGTAGGAAACTCTCTTCACATTGAGGTTTTGAGGATGTCCAACCTATCCTACTAATGAACACACTTTTTAGATCATGCCTTACTTGTAAGGAAGATTAAGGTTTGTATCATAAATTAGCTATTACTAGTATAATACAAAGTTCTAGACTTGATGTGCACAAGAACAAAACACAAAAACATAGGTGTAAGTACACAAAAAATATAGTAGTCCTACATAGAGGCCACTAGTTCCATATTTAGGACACTAGAGCCACATGGTGCTACTTTCTAAGTGTGGCACTATTGTCCAAGATAGGATCTGACATTGGGATCTAGTTTACGATTATCAAACCTATTCATATCTCAATTTTTAGCACTCAGATCTTTCATATCAGGTGTTCTCCAGATAAGTATTTATTGTCACATGTTTATTATTATTTTTATAAAGTCCAAACAAGTCAAAATTGGTAACAAATTAGTGGCTATTTATTTCATATTATTTCACTAATTTATAGTGCTTATCCCTTTAATCAAACATAGGATTTACCTAGCTAAAACCTAAAAGGTTAAAAAAACAAGATAATTAGGTTGCATATGCTTTAACATCTTCAGGTGTGAATATAGATATTTTGTATGACTCAAAATTTCATCACTTTTACATAGAGATTGTATCATTCTCTTTAGTCCCAGACAACATTAAAAACTTCTAAGTTTTTGATGATGATGTTTTATTATTTTTAGAATAATGGGGGTTTATTCCTAGTGAAATAAACAAGTTTGAGTAAAGTAAATTAGTAAATAATATATAGGAATTAAGCTACTAATTTGTGTAATCATATTTGTATTTTTTCCTTTTCTAAATATAGTAATAAGTAAGAGAAATCTAACTTATCTTATTCTAAATGATCTAGACTAAGATACGGTTTAATACTGGAGGAGTTGGATTAAGAAACTATTGGAAACTGTATCTTGACGTTCATTTCTAGATTTGATAGGAATAATGAATAAGACACCCTATTGTCTGGTGTTGTAGTCCTTTTTTGGCACTATTGTCTAGGTGGGGTGGTTTAAGTGTTTTGGGTTCTATTCAAGAGGCCTATATTACCTTATCAATGAAATATCAAAGCTTGGAAGCTTGCAAAGCTCACTATGTATCTGTTATTAATATTTAGAAACCCTAAGAGCTCTTTGTGATTAAACATGACCAGAAAATTTAAAAATATAGGGAAGGGGTTAGTGTGTAAAGGATACATTTGATGCACTTCACACCCTATGTGTGGCCACACTACCTACATGCCAATACTCTAAGGAGGGATCAAGCTAATGTAGTTCTTCCATTAAAGTGCTTAGTGCAATTGTGTATGATAAATGCAAATAGATTTACTTTGGATTGTTAGCAACTAAAGCAAAGGTTTGAATGAGCTTAAAATTATCTTGGAATGTTGTATACAAAGAATAGGGAAGAGTTCTTGAGTGTACTTGCTTACATTTTTGCTTCTCTCTTGTAAATGAATGTCAACCCTTCTAAATGTACATTGAATGGATTTTATATGGAAATTAATGAGCATGGGTTAAATGAATTCATGTTAGACTGACAAGAAAAAGGATAAGGATCCAAAAGAATCTAACCATTAGGACCAATTTTACACTTGGATAACAACACTAAAATTAGGACACCCTAGGCTTTAGTACTCCTATCCAAGTTGGATGCTATTATCTAGAGGGAATGAACCCTAGGGGGATGGATCTAGTCCTGAAAAAGCTACCTAGGTCTATAAGGGTTAAGTCCAAAAGGATATGGATGACTACAAATTAGTGAAAGAATAGCCTAAAAGGGTTGTGTAAGCAAGTAGGAATACCTATAAATTGGGTGTTATTATCCATGCTTAAGTCATCCAATTTCACATTTTATATGACTACATTTCCCCCCCTTTATTTTAGTGATGCAGCAAATTAAAATAAGAGGATAAAGGAAAGTAAAAATCATACCTAAACTTACCTATAAGGGAGAATATCATGAAGCTATGTGATGGTGGATGTGCATAGAGAGAACACGTTTTGAAGTGTGAATCTATAATGAAAACATAAAAGTAGATCAGTTCTTACTAGATATGATATATCTAAAATAAAAATTTACAAAATCTAAGAGGAAGAGAAAATAAAAAATACACCTCATTAGGTATGCAAAAAAATATAAAACCCATTATGATGTTCAGTATGTATTGAATCAAGAATAATATTTTGAATGGACCTACGTGCTCAATTCCCTAAAAAGTGGATCAAGAATGTAAAGGTTGGCCCTCTGGCTCCATCATCACCAACTAAGTGAAGTTAATTAATCATGCATGTTCTAATCTATTTTTGTATTGTGTGTCCAATCGATTTGAATAGGTGGCTCAAGAATTAAAAGGCTAGTTAGACCTTTGGTTCCATCATTGCCCTATAAATTGAAGCTATGAAGTGATACATGTATAGAATAGATGTCATATGAGATAACTCATGGATCCCATGGATGTTTTGAAAATATGATAATGTGGCATGGATAACCTAAATGTATTCTATAAACTAGGCCACTCTTGGCCATTCTAAAAGATGGAGATTAGGCTTGTATAAAAGCCATTCTAAAACTAATGTACTAAGATTTTATGAAAGCCAACTTAAGAACTCAGGTACTCATAGAGCTAAACTTGTATGAAACTTTAAATTGAAAGTGATTCCAACCACCTATAGATGGAGTAAGGCATAAAACTATTGAGAATGCCTAGATAATAAATTGAACTCAAAAATTAAAGAAAACTAATGTGTTATGCACATTGCCCCTACTCATTGGTGTTTGGAACATGGATTCTAATATAGAAGTTATGTCAATTGCCTAATCTAAAACTTAAAGTGAGAACCATCATGATGTGAATGATAACCCCTTATATCTATATTCTCTAAGAAAACTATACTGAACTGTTAATTCTAACTGATCTGGATGTGCAAAAATTGTATCTAAATTGAAATTTTTACCTATTTTTAGAAAACTTAAGTGTTTTTCTACCTAGATAGGAGCACCAAAATGAGGACACCCTATGTTTATCATTACTATCCATTTATGACACTATTGTCTATTTCTGGCACTACTATCCATTTTTGACACTATTTTTTATTTATGACACTACTATCCATTTTTGACATTATTGTCTTCTGCTAAAACTAGTTACTAATTTAGAATTGTCACTATTTTTATACTCTATTTTGACTAGTTTAACCTCTAGATTCTAAACTAGGTGATATTAATTCTACTATTTCAACAATTAGGAGCTTTTATTTATGTGACAAAACCCCTATTTGTTTCTCCCTCTTTTGAGGGTAGGAATGATGAACTTGTAATGACTACCCTTAGAAGAAAGAATCCTGAAAGTGTGTTAAGTTGTATATATATATAGTAGTGAAATTTGACAAGATATTTGTAGATATAGCAATGCTTGTATTTTATATATTGTTATATCAATAGGGGTATGCCTAGATAGATATAATGATGTAAAAGCATGTGCAAAGTATTGAACCAGAACTAGAAATGTTAAATGTTAGTTGTTAGTTGGAAGGATGAAACATGATGTCCATAATGGCATCCAAGAAAGCAAGGGAAATGCATGATGTGGATCATGGCATTACACACATTGAGAAGTAAATAAGAAATGAAGAAAACAAGCAAAAATCAAGAAGCATATAAGTATGGCCAATGGGCCATACAAACAAGGGACATGGGCACATGTCACTCAAACTAAAAAGTAAGCATAGAAAGCATGTTCAAATGCCACATAAAAATACAAGTGAAATAATAAAATCTGGCACAAGGGCCATAGGCACATGGAAGAGTAAAATAAAAGGCCATTGGTAATGCCCTAAGGTATACACATCAATAAAATCAAATGACATTGGTTCCTAAAGCACAAACAAGAGATAAGCAAGAATTGGAAATACAATCACACAAGCTATGCTAAGCAAGAAGAGAAAGCATGTAATAAATAAAAAGATAGAATTAGATAAAACTAATGAAAGAAAATGTGAAAGTATGCAAAACATGTGTAGTACAAGACTAGGTATATGCTAATAAATACACAAGTGCTAGATACTAGTGAAATGTCAATATGGTAATTTATGTAATCTAGAAAAGAATGTACATCAAAATGATACCTTAGAGTGTGTAGTGTAGGGATTAAATAACCTAGATGGTGTTTTTATGTAGAAGATTCCCTCAGTGGGTATGTATATTGATATGTGTCTCAAATTTATAAATATGAATGCCCCCTCGATGGGTAGAGTGAAGTAATCAAGTAGCTTGATGTCACATCACACACTCAATGAAGATTAAGTAAAGCATGGTAATGTAGAAAAATTAACATAAAATAGCATGAAACAACAAATGTAAGTCCTAACATGATAGTCATAATATAAATCATGGATGATACATACAAGCGAAATGTTTTTGGTATTTTTGACATACTTGAATGTTTTTTTGTAGTTTGAAAATTTTGTATTGTTTTTATGTTTTGATATAAGCTATGTATAGGTAAAATTGGGAATAAATGATACTAAATTAAGAGTCTTAGATGAGAATCCCTATCATGGTTTCCTATATCAAACAACTAAATCGTGAGTGATCATGAGGCATGATTGAATGTATGAGATTGTAAAGCTAAAATCTATGTACATTGTAATTGCTCTAAAATATTTGAAATAGAAACTGAATGTGGGGTCTCCTTGTAACTCTAAGAAGTGGATACAACTATAGGGATCTTATGGACACATATGGAAGTAGAATAATTTCTCTGAATATTTGTTCTTTGTGTAGTAGCATGATACCTTAATGTTACTACTCTGGGTGTGAACATTATAACTAGAAGTTATCTAGAATCTTAAAACTATCAAGGTGTGTGAACCCCTTGTATTGGTTATGGATGTTATAACTTTGGATAGATCTAAATTATAAGGAAAACTAAAACTAGAGGAGAAACTAAAATAGGTGGAATAACTGGAGCTGGAGTTTGTAAGATGGTAGATGGCTTTGAAGTGAGGAGTAGTGACTCATAAGGAACTCCACCAACTATAATAACCCAATTAGTATGAATGAATTTCATGCATCTATTAATTATAGAGGGTACTACCTTGAGTTTTTGAATCCATGGTTGACCAATTTATATGTCAAAAACTCCTACATTGGGAACTATAGTGAATTGTGTTGCCAAATATGTAGAACCAACCTATAATAGAAGTACTATCTCACCCAATAAACTCTATATATGCCCACTAAAACCACTGATAATTATGTCTATCGGAGTGATATCCTAATCTAAATAACCCAAATGTTATAGTAGTGCCAAGTCATACATGTTAAGGCTAGAATTATTGTCAATAAGTACACTACAAATAGGTTAATTATGAATATGTGCTCTCATAAAAAGTGCATTATAACCTATCTTATCCTCCATAATATCTTGATTTAAAAAATAAATCAAAGGTCTGGGGAGAACTCTAGACTCATACATACCTATCATACCTCTCAAAGGATGTGCCTCAACTGAAGGTGCTTGGTATATATGGTGAAAACTTGATGTATCCTCTTTCTCATATTTAGAATGTTGTAGAAATGGATCTAAGAATATTTTCAAAGATTTACCTTGTATCGGTTTTACCTTTGGAGTCTCAACTAAAGTGCCTAGATCAAGTAGATTATTGTCTATCAAGTCATGTATCTTATGTCTAAAATTAATGAATATATTTATTGTGTGGCCTAGTGCCCTGTGAAAATTGTAAAATGTGTGTTGATCATATCCCTATAGAAGAGGCTTCATTGGGTTAGCTTCCTAGATAAGAGGGAAATTAATGATGTTACATTCTAATAACTACTACAAAACCTTAGCTAGAGAAACTAGTATATTGGTGAATGCATGATGATGAGGTGATGATGAAACCACACATTGAGGGGGCTCAAAATTCACATTGAATATTGGTTGATTTTGATTCTTATTGTCATTGACTTTGACCTTATATGGGAATTTATCATTACTCTTGTTTGTTGTGTTTAAGATATTTGAGTACTTAATTTTTGCCATTGAAATTAGCTTGACTTCTCTTTTCTTTAGTATATGACATGATTTAGTGAAGCAAGAGAATCACTTGAACATGATTGATTCATGAAGTGTTGGTAAAAGACTCTATTTGAAGAGGTCTTATAACTCCTAATCTACCATGGGACTAGTCATCTTAGCCAAGATGGTCTTATACCAAAAACCATAGTCTGTGAGATGCTCATTTGGTTGCTTTTTTTGTTGATCAATTTTTGCATAAGAAAACTTATCACCAATGTTGATACTAAAATTTTCTAGGAACATGTTTTTCTAAAGGATTGAATGTTGTGACCAACTAACCTGGTAGACTATAAAACCATTGTAAATAATAATATTTTAGACTTTATGGAAAAATATTGGTAAGTAGCCAGTCATTAGGTGCATAATCCAAACATGCTATGTGAAAATCTCTCAAATGTTTCTCTAGATCAGCCTTGCCATCATATAGAGTCATCTTGGGTTGAATAAACCCTGATTGTAAGGGTGTAAAAGCAATATGAAATGCCAATGGTGTAAGTAGAAGAGCAAAATAATCCAAAGCCTATGTACGTCTAGTGGTACCTTGCTCAAGATTTTTCACCTTGGATTTAAGTAATCTTATCTCTTGCACAAGAGTTTCCACATCAAGAGAAAGGGATGTACTAGCTATAACTAGTGGCATAAAAGTAGGTTGGGATGCTATAGGGGGTTGCTGAGACATAGTTTCCCTGTAGTGTCATTTTTAATTGGTTGCTTTTTTGTTTGAGAATATTTCCCATTGGCCACTTTTTGTTATTCTTCTTACAGAATTCTAAGAATGTCATCTTGCATATCTAGATGTTTAGTCAAAAGTTCTTGAAGTTCTCTTTTATCAGTTTCATCAAGACTAGTATATTGAGTCATTGGTAAAGTAGGGAAATAATTTGAAATGTGTTTGAATGTTTTATAATAAGTTTTAATAGGCAATGTGATAGAAAGGGAAAGTATTGAATATAAGAAATACAAAATCCAAAGAACAGTGAATTGAAATTTACATAAAAAGAATACTAAGCTAACAAACATGTAAGGTGATACCTAAAAAAGAAAGTAGGTTCTAGTATATGAAACTAAAGATTTTTCAAAAATATTTGTGCAAAATACTATGATTTTTTGAATTTGAAATTGATTTTATGAGTTTGATATGCAACTAAACATTTAAAAATTGATTTGAAAAGTATTGGAAAGTAACTAAGAGTTTAGTTGGTGTAAGTTAGGGATTTTTAATGAATTTTTAAAATTAGTGTGATAATTTTAAAATTTTAATAGGAATTTATATAAAATTTGTAGAAGTTTCCTTAGATAATTTAGGAAAAAATTAGAAAATATTTATAGAATTAGTAATATATTTTTCTTAGTGTTTAAAATGTGTTTGTATGCAAGGACCTAGTATGTGCAAACTAGGGTTTTACGAAAATATGTGATATTTTTAGAATTAATCTATAGATTTTTTATTTTTAAACTTATGAAAAATAAAATAATTATGGAAAAAAATAAAAAATAATTATCCCTATGGTTTTTAGGGTTTTTTTGCAAAATTCAAATTAAGTCGGGTTCACCAAATGTTTTATTATTTTTAAAATAATGGGATTTTATTCCTAATTAAGTAAATAGGTCTGAGCAAAGAAAATCAGTAAATAATATGCAAGAATTAAGATATTTATTTGTGTAAATAGATTTTTAGTTTTGCCTTATCTAAATAGAGTAATAAATAAGAGAAATATAACTTACCTTATTCTAAATGATCCAAATTGAGATAGGGTCTGATATTGGAGTAGAACTAGGAAACTATCAAAAACTCAATCTTGAGGTTCACTTCTAGATTGGACAAGAGCACTAACAGTAGGACACCTTACTATCTGGTGCTTTAGTCCTTTTTTTATGTTGTCCAAGTGGTATGAGATTTTTGGGTTCTATTTAGCAAGCCTATGTTACAATGTTAGTGAAATATTGAAGCCTAAAAGCTTGTGGAGCTTGCTATCCATCTATTTTTAATATTTAAAATTGTTAATAAATCTTTGTGCTTAAACTTTATTAAAAAATTGGAAGAAATAGAGATTGGGTTAGTCTATAAAGTATATTATGAATGCAATTCACACCTCATGTGTGGGTACATTACCTATGTACCAATACTATAAGGAATGATTAAGTTAATATAGTTCTCCCATTAAAGTGCTTGGTGTAATTATTTATGATAAATTAAACTAGATGCAAAATTATATATACTTCAAATGGATAGGTACTGATGAAAAGGTTTCAATAAGCTTGGAATGATGTTGGAAGGCTGTATGCAAAGAATAGGGAAGACTACTTGAGTGTACTTCCTTTATTCTTGCTTCTCTCTTGTAAATGAGTGCCAACCCTTCTAAATGGACTTTGAATGGCCTTTTATATGTAAACTAATGATCATGAGTTAAATGAATTTGTGTTAGGTTGACAAGATAAAGGACAAGGATACAAAATAATCTGATCATTAAGACCAATTTTGCACTTGGACAATAGTACCAAAATTAGGACACCCTGGGTTTCAGTGCTACTATCCAAGTTGGGCACTATTGTCCAAATAGAATTAGACATAAGGGGATGGATCTAGGCCTAAACTAACTACTTGGGTCTATAAGGGTTAACTCCAACATGCTATGGATGACTGGAAATTAGTGAAAGAATAGACTAGAAGGTTTGTTTAAGCAAGTAGGAAGATCTATAGATTGGGTGTCATTAGCCATGCATAAGTTGTCTAATTTTTCATGTTATATGACTACAGATGATCACCATATATTATATTTCATAAAAATATATGGGGTCTTTAGAGCTCAAATCATAGATGAGAAATATATAGATATCCCCTTAGTAAGGAATGTGATGAATATGGTATTATGAATATGAGAGAAAATTGAATCCCAAAATACATGTTCTCATAAGAGAGAGTGTTTTATCTAGATAAATGTATGTATAGACTAGAGAGACTAACTTATGTTTATTATCCCCAAAAATAGACTTCTCATTTTTGGGACAACATATGAACTATTTTGGTCCTGCAAGACCAAAAAATTATCTCTTCCCTTTTCAAAATTTGTTCTAAGCATTCAATTTCCTCATTTTCTAAGCTTTTTTAGTAAAGGGATTAGTAGGTTCAAAGGCTTCTACAAGTGAGTTCAATCAAAATAAAAAGTTTTCAACACTTGGTCATTTTTAGGATTGGTTCAACGCCTTGGTTCAACCAAAAATATTCAATTGGCAAGATTCTAAGCAAGGATTGAACCATTGAACTATTGAACCTTGAACCAAAAAGGTTCAAGGGTTCAATGGGTTCAAGGTTCAACATCATCGACAAGATTTGAGTGAATTTTTCTAGTTTGAAGGTCAACCACTTCAAAGTTCTATGGCTCTAGAACACTTAGCAAAAAATGGCACATTGAACCATTGAACCATTGAACCTTGAACCACTTTGGTTCAATGGTTTAATGGGTTCAACAACTAATTAGTTCAATGTGTTTGGTTTAAAAGATAAAAAGGAATTAGCCAAATAAATAGATTGAATTGATTAAACCATTGAACTATTGAACCATGGTTGGTCTAATCAATCAGTTCAATCGGCAGGTTCAAGGGGCTGCCCTAGGGCTAAAGGAACAAGTTCCCTTGTGGAGGGTAGGAAACATTGGTTCAAGGGTCAAAGAGAAGATAGAATTCCTTCAAATTTTTTCAAAGGCCGATAGGGAATATTTCCTTCAGAATTTTTTGTCTGAAGGAAATGACTAAGTAAAAGAGGCTAAAAGAATTCTTTTAAAAGTATTTTCTATGGGAAAATGACTAAGGCAAAAATCCTTTGAAAATTTTGTCTAAAGAAAGTCCACCAAAAAAGGAAAAGCCTGACCAAAGGGAAAAGCCAGTGGAAAAATACCCGATGGAAAAAGATAAAGTGCAACAAAAGCTGCCATGTGTCCCTTATAGAGTTGAAGCGAAAGCTGCCAAGTCTCATCTACCAGGACACAATTTATAATAAGTTTCAAAGCTATGGAACACACCACATGTCTCATTATAACTCAGCATAATGTGACAAGTGTCTACATCCATGTTCCCCTTTTGAAGTTGCTCGGGCAGAGGAAGAACCAATGACTCGATTGAACCTTGAACTGAAAGAGTTCAAAGTTCAATGGTTCACAAGTTCAAATAGTTCAAAGGTGGCCTCAAGAAAAGAAAGAAGAAACATGGATGATTCCAAAGGTAATTTCAATGAAAGTGATGGTTTAACTAGAGAGCAAAGAAGCACTTGAATAGGGAAGCGATGGACCAAAAGAGATAAAATGAATTGATGAACTAATGAACCAATGTACTTTCAACAAGTTCAAAGGTTTAAGGTTCAACATGGTTCAAGTGGCTAACAGCCATTGATGGCCCCATAGACATCAAATCTAAAGTAATGGAATATCTATGGAAATTCAAATAGAGCATGGAATTTAAAGGAAGAACCAAGCGACTGACTGAAAAGAAAGCTTTAAGACTCAAATTGCTATAGGGGAGAGAAGATCAATGCAAAAGATCAAAAATATCTTCAAGGGAGTTATTTCCAGTAGGTGAAACAATGGATCAAGTAGACTTTTGAGCACACCAAATCAAGGACATGGCCTATTTTTCTTCCATGAAGTAATGGAAAATTGGACAGCTACACAGACACCAAGAAAAGGACTAGACAGTCCATACCAAGGAAGAGACATATTAGATGAATGGACACACCATATTTAAGTCAATGTATTGTTCCTAGCATGGCCCTCCAAATAAAACTAAGGGCACATTGAAAGCATTGACTATAGCATGGGATATCCCATGGGAAAGAGTTCTAAGCCTTGTTTGGTGGCTGTACATTGTAATTTCTCTCATTAGTAAAAGAGATATTTTTGATCACTAAAGTAAAACTCTGCCTAAATTGAAAGGCAAATACTGAGACTTTGAGATTAGATTGTTGTTCATATTATTTTATTTGAATGAGAAATCAAGTTACTTGCAGACTTTGTGTTGTCATAGCTTGTGCCATTTTAGGAGATTATTCTTATGTCTGGCTTTGATATGCATTCTTGTTTATTTAATCTAACAAGTAGAACTAGTGGAAGTGATAAGGAAGGTGTCCTGAAGCCACTTACTTTTAGACGTTGTGCTATCATATATGTCTTTAGTGTGTGTTTATTTTCTATTTCTATGTAAAGAACCTTGGGATGACTTTGTGCCCTCATTATTCTTCATATCTCACTCTTCGAGTAGCTGAGGTGGAGACTTTGTGTTACACCTCATTCTATTGGTTACTACACCTTTGGTTACCAGTCACTTATCATACCTAAAAGAACTCCTACTGTCCCTTGTAAGAACACTTTTGAAAGAAGAGAAGTGCCTTCAGTGTTTTCACCAAGATTTTCGCATTTGTTTGTGAACATCATCTCTGAAAGAAGAGAGATGGATGGTGTATCCTACCCCTGTGTGTTATTTTCTACATATATTTATAGTATATAGCTCCTGCATATTCATAGGGAACCTCCCCTTGATGAGAGGAGAGATTTGTCCCCTCTTGATGTAGTAAACCTGCACATCTGGTTGACCAATCTCCCTATGCTATGGTTGAAGAGACCTATTTTTCTCACCAGTTAGCTACTTGACAAAATATTCACCCAACTATTTTTGGTGACTCCGTTAGGGACACAATAATTTTATGCAATTTGGAGCCTCAAGTTTTAGATTGAAACATCACCTATGTCTTACCCATTATCATTATAACCTTATCCATGTATTCTACTGTGGAAGAATGAACTACTCTAATGCTTTCCCATTGTTAATTTTTCCTCCCCAGTCTCACGTAATAGTTTTTGGTGACTCCATTGGGGAAGAGCATGTAGTTTGAAGTCTCAAGCTTCAAGCTAAAGCAGATCCTACTATTTTCCATTTTTTAATTCTACAATCTAGCAACTCCACATTATACCAAGAACCAGAGATATCAAGGTGTTGTTGACCCTTTTTTTGAGTCGGTGAAATAGAGAAATTTTGATTTGTTTCCTCCACAACCTCACTATCAATGAACTATGAGTCTTCTTCCTACCCCTACTAGGTCACCAACACAAGGCAGAGCTACTTTTTTTGATATTAGCAGAGCTTTGCCTATCCACATGCTACCCAAATTTGTTATCCCTCTTTTTCATAATCCCATCATGGCAGTTCAAGGCCCTTGGGGTAACTCATTTGGCCCACTAAATCTTACTCCACCTCTACATGAACTTCCACATAGTTCAAAGAAGAATTTCCTCATAGTTTTTGGTGATGGGAAGTTCACCTTGACAAACATATTACTACCTTTAGCATAGCCTATGGTGTAATAGGTGTGGAGTATGAAGACATAGTAGTTAGGCTATTCATAGAGACACTACAAGGCACTACTATAGGTTGGTCTTACCATTTACAAGCTCAGTCAGTGACTAATTAGGACACTTTAAAAGATAAATTTGAAGCCAAGTTCAAGCTTGTAGAAGATGCACATGCCTTGCTAGCCTAGCTCACATAGATGAAGAAGGAGCCTCATGAACCTATGAGGGATTTCATAGAAAAGTTTGACAAGCTGAGGAACAAGATTCCCATGATTGCCCAACCAACACCTGAGAATCTCAAGTTTTTCTTCATCAACTCAACTACTGAGGTAAAAGATGACCTTATCTTGGCTGGAAAGATAAGGAGAGATCCAAATAGAGGTAAAATCCTCTTCATATTTTGAATACTCACCTATATCCACCACTGACCCAATGGTGCAAATGTTAGCAAATCAAGTGTTAGCTCTCAGAAAGAAAATAGTGCAAGGAATGTCATCCACTCCTACATATAGAGATATGCTAAGGAGGACATTTTAGAATTAGGCATATTAAGGCCATGCTACTAGGAATCAAGGATAGCTAAATCATCTTCCACCCCATAGAGGAACCTTTCCCTTGAAGCAACCAACTCAATAATTGGATATCTAGAAACTAAACATGATTTCTCTTTCCAACCTGATTTTGATCAAGAAAATGATGCTGATCTCTTCACAAAGGGTTAAGAAGAGTTAGTTGGTGACTCTCACATTAGTTTCCTAAATTACTAAGATGAGCCCAGAAGTAAAGGTGAAGAAGTCAAGGGATCATACGTAGTGTTCACCTGATCCAAGACCTAGTCAGCCCAGTAAGCTGATAAAGAAAAGATAGAGGAATGACCTCAACTAGAAATTATAATTGTTAAGCGCGGAACCACTCTACCTTTCCAGCCAAAGGACCCAATGATTGCCAGAAAGGTAAGTGCTTCAAATATCCCTATGCCTTCTAATTCAAATTCACAGGCCAATCCTCCCCTTTCCCAAATTCAAAAGGATAAACTCCCATCCTCTCTTCCTAGTCCATTTTAGTCATTTGACATAGTTGACCATGTCAAGAAAACTAAAATCCAAATGACTGAATTTGAATTCCTATAAGCCAATCCTGAGTAGTTGGATAGGTTGGTAGAGTGTGTGAAGAATAAAGCCATCCCTACAGGACAAGAGATTATAAAGGTAACTCATGATCCCCTAAGGAACATGCCCATCTTAAACAACATTGTCATTACTCCTCCTACTACCCCCAAGAAAATAGAGCCTTTCTATGTTTCCCTGTTGATAAATGGTCAAGAGCTGAGTAACTACATCATTGATTCTAGTGCATCTGACAACATCATGCCTACCAAAGTGAATTTGAGATAAGGTATTTTGATAATTTAAGACATCCAAGTCTCTAGATTGAGCTTGGGAAATGATATTGTTGTCATCATATGTGGGGAAAATTATGCATTCTTGGGATTTGAGAGGATTTTCAAATTGTGAAATCCCAAGATTACTAAATGTTTGAGGAATCATGATGAGAGGATCTTGAAATAGTTTATCCACTCCAAATTTAGTGCAATCAAAAGAATCTTCAGTTAAATATGGGTTTTGAGTAGTGCATGGAGGGGTAAAATAAGTAATCTTATCCATGAGAGGAATGGTATGATCTCTAGGTAAGAAGGAAGGTGGAAGCCATTCTAAAATATCTAGAGGAAATTTCTTAGTATTTTAAGTGTGTTGTAATTAATTGGGCTCATCATAATTATAATCTATAAGAGTAACTTGTAAATCATGATTCCTATTGATAAACTTAGGCAAAGGAACACTATTTATTTTAAGAATCATGGGAACATGATATTATGATTTAGGATTAGGTAATTGGATACTCCATAGGTTAGGATCGGCTTCATGCTTGTAACATTCTCCACTATGTAGAAATTTAATGAATTGACTATCATAAGAAGAAATAGACCTCATTCAATGAGTCTATGGATGGTTGAGGAGTATGCTATAAGATAATAGAAGATCAAGAACCATGAGTTTGGTTTATATGATCTTAGTATCAATGGTTAAGGGAAGCCATATACAAACAAGTGGATTTTGATTAGTCTTATCAAAATCATAACAAGTAAGATGGGTTTGTCTAAGATGAATTTTGTAATAACCAAGTTGTTGTAAAAGCCATAAAGAAGTCACATTAATACCAAAACCTTCATCAACTAGAACTTTTTGAATAAGGGTGGTATTAATGGCTATCTTGATGAAAAGAAGCATATCATAAATGCCAAAGATTATTTCATCATTAATCATGTCCTCTTTGAGTAATTCAATGGAAGGATTGGAAAAAAGATACATATATTCAACGGTATTAATGTTTGTTGGTTGAGAATCAATAGAAGGTGGTTATTCATCTAAAGAAGATGGGTCTTCAATCTCTTGGATTTATTTCATAAGGAATTTATGATGATAAATTGAAGTGTGAATCAACTCCATGAGAGTAATTTTACATGACATAGAGTTAAGTTCTTCTATGAAATTTCAATGAGATTTAGAAGAGGAGACATGAGATTTATAATAAGGCAAATTAGACTTTGGAGGAATAGATGTGGTTGGAGTATTAGAAGGAGGAAGTTGTTCCTCAAGTAATTCTAAATCAATATTGATAGTGGTAGTATCTTTAAGTAATTAATCCTTCAAAGAAGGTTTTTAGGCTTGGTGACAAGATATTTATGTGTTGGCTTCTTATGATAATTAACCTTAGTTGTATTGACATATTGAGAGTTATTAAGGTATTTATCATAATAAACATCAGTTACACAAACATCCTTAGAATTCGATTGGTTATGGGAGGAATATTTTTTATTATTATTAGATGTAAAGGCTTTAAAGGGTTGTCATTTTTAAAAAGCATTAGTGTATTGTTGATGATGGTGCTTAATCATGGTTTCATGGTTGAATGCATAACTAATCATGTATGAAATAGCACATTTAGCAATCCCTCTACAAGACTCATGAGAATGTCCAACATTGACATGAAACCAACAAAAGATATTGGTATCATACCATTTAGGAGGAGCATTAGGATATATGAAAGGTTTAGAAAGAGGTAAAAATTATCTCATTTGATGAACCAAAAGAGGCACATGAGACAATGAAGGAACATCATTTTTGGCAACACCATGTTTGGTTTAAAAAGTGTTACTAGTGATAGCATTGGATTTTTTGAAAGATCTTTAAGGATTTTAGAATTAGGTTTCAATTGCTTCATAAGAAAATCTTATCGTTTAACTTGGTCAAGAGCTTCATTAAGATTTTGAGGATCAAAGGTTTGATCCTTGTATTGAATATTAGGGGTTAAATTTGTGATAAAGATTTTAAATAGGTTACCATTAGACATATTATGATTGGCTTTATGAGATAAGGATTTCCATATTTTAATAAAGTCATGAGCTGATTCATTAGGAGATTGTTTAACATATATGAAATGGCTAAGATAATTTTTAGGAATATCATTATGTTGAAACTATTTAACTAAAGGATTGACCAAATCCAAGTTTCCAAATAAAATGTTGAGGTAATTGATTATAACAATCTAATACATTACCAGTGAAGGTTTTGACTAAGAGTTTAGTAGTGGAAAATGTATTACTTTGGATCCACTCATTGTAGAGATTACCAAAGGCTTTAAGAAATGAGGGGGGTTTTTAGTCCCATCATATTTACTAGTTGGTGATATATTACCAATGTCAATAGATAGAATTAAGGGAGCTAAAGTCTCATTTTGGATAGCTTGAATCATTTTTTTTTCCATTATTTGTTGAGGAATAATGTTACTTGAGGCATCTCTAAGAGGTGGAGGAATGTAATTAGGATTATCTTGAGGATGCATGATTGGAGGTTGATTAGTAACATTGATAAAATGTTATTGAAGTTACATCATTTGATTGGTATTAGAGTTTTGCATAATGTTCATTTTTTGAATCACTCTGGCTAATAATTGAGTTGTATCAGGTGGTAGGTTGGTATTGGAAGGAAAATTTCACACATTGGTGTTGGAGGGTATATTATAAAAAGAGTTATTAGTGGTATTATTAAATAAATTTGAGTCAATCACTCCCACATTAGTTTGAATATTTTGAGAAGGTTTTTGGTAGGTGTAAAAAGGATTGGACCCATCAACCTCATCTTGAGGTGTTATTTAAACCATGTTGCAATTTATAGATGAAGGAGGAGAAGAAGTTCCCCAAGAGTGATGGTGCTCTTGGGAGGTAAATAAAGGGAGAAATGATCACCCCATATAGGATCTAAATGGATTAAGACTATCCAAAAAGATTCTGATAGGGGACCTCATTTTAATCAAAGATAAATGAACAAGATGCAGATCAAAAAGGATGAAGAACCAAGATAAAAAGTAAGGGAAGCAAAAAACAAAGATAGGTTGACCAAGTTGACTTAGTGAAAAAATTAGACTTGTAGACTATGTTAGGTTGACCAAGTTGACCTAGTGTATTGAATAAAAGTAGTAAAAATAGTCTAGAATAGTGAAAAGTTGAGTTAGTCAATGTAGCACAATAGATAGGGAAAGGGAAAGGATTGATAATAAGATGAGAAATGAAACAAGGTATGAATATAGATATTATATAAAAGTAGATAATAAAGTGAAATAAATAATCAATTGGATTGATGTTATCTAATCCAATTGATGCACATAAATAGATTATAATTTTGAAAGAAAGTACAAAATAGAGTAGAAATAGAGAAATAGAAACTAACCTTGGTGTTTTGGAGATGAAAAAAATAGGTAACTGACATGTAACCTTAGATAGAAGTGGACCAATCTAAATAACTAGGTCAAGTTGTTCGACCAAGTGAGATAGGACCCTACTACACAAGCTAAAAAAGTGTGCCAAGTCAACCTGGTTAACCTAGTAGATTGAATTAGATGTCTAGAACTATGCTAAGTCAAGATGGTCAACCTAGTTGACTAGATTAAAAATCTAAAAGTCTAGAATCTGTAACTTGCATTGTGAATCCTAAACAAGAACCTACTACAAAGTGGCTGGAAATGTGCTAGGTCGACCTAGTCGACCTAGTAGGCTAAAATGAAAGTCTAAAAAAGTGCTATAAAATTATGTTGGGTCAATCTGGTCAATCTAATTACCTATCCATACACAGATAAAAATAGTTGGGTCAACAAAATTGAGCCAACAAGTCAAAACATATGATAAAAAAGATGACAAAATGAATAAAATAAGTGAAAGAAACCCTATAAGGATTTGATTCATATCAGGTTCTCCAAAATGTATGCAATTAAAATTACATGGTGCACATGAATAAATCCTAGATCATATAAGATATTTCACACCTACACTTTCTATTAGGGCACACACTTGTTAAGTAGGAACATGACCAATATGAGGATCTGCTAGACCCGATTAGGGGATCACTTGTATCATTTGTCACAACATATCATGTTAGGTAGGGTTATAAATCTTATAGTCTAACACAATCATAAAACAACCCTAAAATATTCATATGGTTTCTATATTCACTTATGATAATAAATAAGAAAGTAATCTAATATAATAACAAGAAAATTAAACTAATCTAGTGCTCATCAAAGCTTGTGGTAGACAGTAAGGGGTTAGAGCAAAGAAGTAAAATAAATGTATAGGAAACTTCAAATGATGTAAATATGAGTAACACCTTAATACATGTAATATGAGGAGTAATATTATTTGATCCAACACTTATGTTACTTCTATGTACCAAAAGAGAGGAGAACAAAGTTAGAATATACTTACTTGAATGTGAACCCAATGCGACTCAATCTCTCCCTTGGCCAATGGGGATTTACAAGAGGTTGTTGTGGTTTGTAAGGATAAATTTTTTAGTCCAAAGCATCCAAGACCTATCTAAAAGATTAAGATTCTCCAAATAAGAAACCTAAGCTAAAAATCCTTAAGTAGAATGGTGGAAGAATATATTGTGAAGAAGCACGAGTGATTAATAACTCTTGATTTCATTGATATAGAAATGAATGAAATGAACTTGTATATATAGGAGTATCTAACCCAAAAATCACTCAGACATGTTAGTTATGCTATGTTGACCAAGTTGACTTAGCACATTATCGGGCTAATGCCTAAAGTTTGTGTTAGGTCAGCTAGATGGATATTAAGCCTAAAGAGCTAAAGTGACCCCAGACTATTTTAGGTCGACTAGGTTGACCTAACTTTTTAAATATGTAAAAAGGTTACTAATTAATGGAAATAAGGATAGAGAAAATACTAGAGGAATGTGCAAGGAAGGACAGATAGCTTATGGAAAAGTCTTAAGAACTAAATGGATAGGGAATAATATTGTAATAAGGGACAACAATCCTATGAATCACCAAAGGTATACCCACCCATTTTATGGTGCACCCCTTAAGGCATACACTCATAGATATCGAGTCATGATGGGTTCCTACAAGATGTAAAGCATCATTAATTAATAAAAGTGTGAAAACATTATGTGTATACAGTTGGCACCAATGACCATAATACAATGTCCTCCTATGATGACCCATTTATGACATGTTATGTTTGTATTAGTATCGCTCATATTAGGGAATATTTCCATATAGTATTCCATAATAATCTATTCAATGAACTTGGATTGATAAGCCTCTATGCTAACAACTGATCTAATCATAAATTCACCATATTCTAAGGTCACATTTATAGATTGGTTACCTATAATTATTAAAAATTATATTTTGAAGCTTAAGGATAAAAATACAAAAGAGAATCCATATACTATAGTCATCATATAATCTCACGTGGTATCTCAATATCCAACCATTCTGATGGAAACTACAATCTTTGCTCCTTTGGTTGTGTCCTCTCCAATCATAGTTGCTACTCCACTACATCATAATCCTCTTCAACACATATACCTATTTACATGGCTACATGCACATAATTTTTCATGATACACTCTATGAATTTGATTCCTAATCCTTCCCAAAATTATCCATCACCCATTGTACTAGTCACAACACCCCATCCACTACTACATACATATCATTAGAAGAAGAATATTATATGGAAGGCATTCAGTTAGCCAAGGCCCATAGAACAGTAATGGTCATAGTTAAATAACCTAACATGAAATTATAATATGAATGACCAACTATAAAACTCATATGCCCCACTGGTAAACCCATAATAACTCTTGGTTAATAGTTTCCTAGATAAAGGAAAAACACTTACCCTATTAGAATAAATTCAAGCTCTCTCTAGATCACATTTCCAAGTTTAAGGATACATCTAAAAAATGGCAAATTTTATCAAAAAATACATGTTCCCATAGCTAAAATTTATCACTCTATAGGACATTATAACATGCCAAAATTAGGTGATCCACATAAGGATGTCACTATTAGAGTGTACAAAGGAGATGAACACCAGTATCCATTCCATTGAATGTGAAATGGAAACCATTTTGTAATTATTTTGATAAGCTGGTATTGTTTCATTTTTGATTCCAAATGAATTGATTGATTATTTTATTGAAGCTTTAGCCAAATTAGTTAATTTGATGAGATAATTCAATAACATGGTTGAAGAACCCAATAGGGGAGGTATTTTATAGGTCATTGACTTCATGAGATATTCCAAAGTGAACATATAAATAGTGGAATCTATGAGAGGAAAATTATATACATGTAACCCATTTTACTAAACTAGAGGTGTTATTCAGAAGTCCAATTATCAGACTATCTAGGATAGATGAGGAGTGCTAAGCATGTGCCATGGTTATGTAGGTTTAACATGATAGTGCCCCTCAAGTTGGAAGTGTTTAATTTGGCACACATAAAATTGTAATTTCTATTTCTAGTGTTTCTTAAACACCACCAAGGATGTAGTGACATGAGAGAGATAATTATATTTTCCCTTATTAATTATTTTGAAACATTTTAATTCTATGATCTTGAAACTTTTCTTAATTTTTGAAAAGTCATTGTAAAGTTTATTGCATTATCAGTTAATACTAAGTGATACTCATCCAATTATGGATTGATTTGTAATTCATCCATAATCAGATGGTGGGAAAATAAAATAAATAAAAACATACAAGGATAGTTTCAATGATTATAAATAGAATGGAGGACCCATGTTTGTGGTCTAAAGTTGTATTTTTTTGTATTAGGAGATTTATCTCTCATTCTCATGATGTCATTTATATTTTATTGATTCCTATTTATTATAACAAAAATTATCATTAATTTTTGGTTTGGACCTATGGTTACTATATAATAACCTTTTGTAAACTTTGTTGAGGGGGATATATTTTAATGAAAAGAGAGACAAATTAAAAATTATTTGAATGTTCAAGAGTTTTGTTTGTTTCTTTTACTTCCTCAATTTTTAGCACTAACATGATAAATGTTAATAATTTTAAGAATATGGTATGAATCTTGATTGTTTTGTGTGGATTTACTTAGGTTGAGTAAATTACTAACTTGGTTGGTTTCTTTATTTAAGTTATATTAATATACTTATTGTAGATGAATATTTTGTTATCAACAATTTTTTGTGATGATTTATATTCAAATAGTAGTGTTATATAGACTATATTCATCATAAACCCATTATACTCTCTACCATATTTATTTCAAATTGAGATTAGGCTAATATGTGTACATATATGTAAAATAGTTATTTGATTTAAAAGGCAATTAAATCAAATCAATAGTGTCCCAATGAGACCTAAAAACATTCTTTTTTCCACTACTCTTATCTATTTTTTGTGTTTCTTTTATGTAACTTTCACTTAGTACTTAGGAAGCATTATGAATATCTATCCTAGGTTAAATTGGATTTTTTGACGTAGAATAAATTATCAACATAGAATTGGTCTCTGTATGTGGTAGCATATTCATATCTCAAAAAACATATTCTAATCAAACCACATAGGTGAGTCCAATACTTCAACTCATTCTCTAGGTTATATTTGTTAATCTTTAAAAATAAATATTTATCCTATTAATGTATATGATGTGCATAAAACACACATCAACAATCATTGTCAAATTTTTTGTATTATTTAAGTTATGAGCATCAAAATAAATTAGATATACTAATTTGGGTTGTCATTATTCCAACACATTACACATAATTAGTTACACCTATTCTAATAATTATTTTAATTTGACATCTATATGAGAACCTCATAGCTATGAAAAGTTGGTTAATAGTACATTAAATGAGATAACATTTGAATATGAAAAAAAAATTGAAATGAGGGTTTAATAATTCATCAACATGAACACCAAAGTTATTTCCATGCAATCCATTAAATTATATTATGTATCATTCAAGCACATTTTTAATTATTCCCTTTTCAATAAAATTATCACATATAAACATAGATGGATTAAATTGGTCATAAATATTATAAAATTTAAATTGTGTGCATTACCATGTAGTGAGGAATAACATTCCAATTGATGAATCCCTATAACTTGTAGTGCACACATTATTTTTAAATCCCATATTTTTGTTATTAGCCAATAAAAAAGTGTATTGAGTTGTAGTAAGGTTGATACATCACCACAAAAATTAATTATATTTTATACCATTACACTAAACTTCATTCCCGATTTATCTCCAAATTAGTTTATGGTCTTGTTTTATAAGATCTTTAAACCCTTTTCATTTATTGTTGAGATTGGTAGAGAATTTATTCTTAAGAAACACATAATTCTGAATTAATTAAAACATTATCTTTAAGAATTTTTTTTGTGATTTCATCATATTTCATGACACTATCATCTTCTAATTCATTATCCAAAGTGGATTGTTTATGACCAACATAAACAATTGATATTGGAAA
This sequence comes from Torreya grandis, assembly GCA_037957365.1. Taxonomy (NCBI): domain Eukaryota; kingdom Viridiplantae; phylum Streptophyta; class Pinopsida; order Cupressales; family Taxaceae; genus Torreya; species Torreya grandis. The sequence continues at coordinate 2,261,234 of JARHVA010001986.1, forward strand.
AATTACATGATTGAAAAGTTCATGCTTTTCCCAAGGGATACAACATTCCTCATTATAAATATATTTTTAAGTTTTTAGTCATAAATTTAATAAGGCAATAAAAATTTCACATCTAACACTATGTCAAAACTAATTATAAATAATCCTCTACCCAAGGCTTTGTGATGTAAGGTTTTCCTACTTGGATGTACTCTACCATCAGAAAATTTTGTGACTTTCAAAAAAAACCCACATGTTCACCTTCTCTAAAAAAGTATACTTGTTATTATACTAATTTTTAAAAACAAATCAATGTATAAACCAAAATTTTACAATTTAATATAACATTTAAATTTACATAGAAAATAGTTGTTTATCATATTCATATCTAGATGCAAACCATATCCAATTGATGTGAAATTTATAAATATATTGGTGCTTCAGTTAAAAGGATCACAATTTAGATAAGTACTATTCATAATTAAATAAAACACACCCATAACATATAATTTAGATCAATAAGTAATAAGTACATGAACACCATAAAATCATATAGTTTAATGATTAATCCTAGAGATGTCCTTGGGTAATGTAGTTGGTGTAATAGATAATTTTTTTAGAATAAACTTTAAGAGAGAGAAGTAAAATTAAAAAATATTGATAACCACCATATAAATCCTAAATATAATGTTTAACTATTGTTCTATGCTCAATGGATCATGTATAAATCTATGACATAAATTGAAACAATATCTATTTTCTCATGATATTTTAAAATTTTGCATTGAAATCCTAGTAATAAAAAATACAATATAATATACATTTTTATGAGACATATAGACTATAACAACTAAAATACATATGTATTCTACATGAATGTGTATAAGTACCCTCTATCTTATTATTAAACATATTTTTTGAGATGGTCTTATGCCTTTAAAATTGTGGTGTGATTGAAAAATGGAAGAGTTCTTCAAACAATCCAGATTAAGAGTGATATAATTTAGATCAATTACTAATATAAATAAATATATAATGCCATTAAAATATAATATAGATAAAATAATTAATACTTTATGAACACCCTAAAATAAAATAATTTAATAAATAATAAATGACTAAAGGTTTTTTTAGTTGTCTACATTATAGAGTGGGACTTTATGTCTTCCATTTTCTACTTTTTCTAACATTGCAAATTTATTGTTTTTCTTATGCATCTTGTTGTATTATTTTAAATTTAATGTCAATGTATTTTTTTTTCTCTATGGAAGTTGAAAATGTAATTGGGCCTCAAGCCAAACAAGGAATATTATCAGTATCTAAGCTTCATTATTTGTACTCATGACTTATGAAGCACAATATTATAACACCCTCTTATGTGGGAGAATGTATCAGGAGTGGGTCATATTTTATCAAGGAGTGTGATTTAAACTTGGGTTACCTATTTTACATGCATGAGACTAAGTATTATTATTGTTTAAAAATGAATTAAATATAATTTTTTGTTTTAAATTTATTTCAATCTATTTTTCTATGTTTTCATTGATTGTAATTTTAATTTTTTTGCTTGGTACTAGCTTTTGACCAGAGTTACATCCAATTCTGGGGCACAAACTTGGGGCCCAGTCCTCAAGATAACTATTTAACCATTATGAAAGTCTAATGCTGGATAAAATTTGAAACCATCAAGTAAATGACCACATCTAGACTATAAACACCCTTTGAGATTCAAAATTGGGTAGGGCTAGGCACAACTAAATCATTCACCAATCCTTATACATCTAATTGGTAGTTCTTGTAATTTCATTATTGTTTTATGATTTTACCAAATGCATTTATTGTTAGTGTGTTTAATTAATGCTTATTTTTTTAGTTTTACATCAAATGCATCTCTTTTTTACATACCTAATAACTCAATCAATACCTAGTATATAAATAAGGGTTATTATTTAATGACTAATTATTACCTTAGCAAGAAATTAAAAAAAATGCCTTTCATCTTATTATACATTTTTTAATAATTAAATAATGTTTAGATATATTCTTATATAAATATGAATGCATTTCGTATTCTATGTGTACGTTGAATGCATTTTCAATCATGGAATTTTAAGTGTACAATTGTATCTATTTCTATTAATATCTATTATGATTAATATTATTGTGTGTATATAGTGTTTAAAATTTGCATTTAGTGAATCAAATTATATTAATTCAAAATATTTCCCACCATACATACTATGTGTATCTAACATTTTACTTCCCTAAAATTTTCACCATATTTTTTATGTGTGTCTATAATTTTCATTCACCACTCTTCCGACTATATCTATTATGAATGTATAATATTTTACACATCAACTATTCAAGAAGAAAATAAAAAAATAATGCATCATTATTTAAGGTATAAACTATGAAGGAACAATACACACTATCAATATGCACACATCTTCCTAATTTTTGGTTGAGATGACTAAAGATGAATGGCATAATAGTTATGCTACTAGTTTGGTTGGTTTGGTTGAATTGGTTGAATAGGTTGAGATGGAAAGACTAGTTGATTTGGGTCAGCTATCCACATGGAATTTTTACTAATGGGTGGTAGTAAATGGTTGTCTATATAAAAAAATATTTCATCTCTATTTAAGTTTTCATTGAGGGTAGTGAACTATAGTGTGATAATATGTAAATAATATCCTGATTCTTAAATAACTTGGTAGTGTAACTCTTGATCTATATTCCTTTCCTTGAATGCACGAAAGGTTATGTTGGATTATTATGGGTATTTAATTAACTATATCATGATGTTATTTAAAATATAATGTCATCCACATAGCTTATGAAATTATATGATTTTATATCTAAATATGAAATAAAAATTCAAATTTGGAGTTCTAGGATTAGTATGATAAGAGGTGAATTTGCTTAGCTAACCGATCTTCAAACACTCTAGTTTATTCATCTAGAACATTTAAATAGATAATGATGATGTTGGGTTAATGTTTGGATTAGACTAATTGAATTTTATGTTTAGATTATATATCACTCTAGATAGTTTGTGCTAAGATAGAATTAGGTACTCAAAGAAATGTTCATGCTCTATGTAGATGCAAATACTTAGTAAGTGGCATCCAAGGTTGAGGAAAACATATTTTTGAGGTTTTAATGTATTTTGTTTCTTGTTTTTTATGGTTTATAAAATAAAGTTTTGTTTTTTCATTTTATTTTCTAAATTATGTGTTTGTTTATTTTATTTTTTAAGTGACTGGATGTTTGGATGCATTAATTTATTTTTATTTTTTAGGAAACTAATGTTTTGAGAATGATTAAAGAAAATAAAACTACTATTAAAGTGGAAAGTGATGAAAAAAATAAATATGTAATCACCCTAAATTGGTCAAGCAAACACACATACTATGTTTTTTCATAGTCTTTTCATAGGAGACTCCAACTAGGAATGTGAACTTTATTCACATTTAACTAGGTCCTCTTGTCTATCTTATCTTGGTCTTACTACATGCCCTAGACATATCTTTGCCTATTCCTAGTCATCTATGGCTTATCAAGTTTGGCCCTTTCAATCCCAGAGACATATTTTAGATCCTAACCCATCCCACTAGGTCCCAAAACCCCTAGATAACAATTCCCCAATATGGACTACAATGTTGAAACCCAAGGTGTCCATTTTCTTGTGCTATTGTCTAAACCTAGTTATAATTCTAATGGCCAATTTATTTCATAGGATAAGTCTTACCCTTTTTATTTGATTCATTCTTAAGTTTACCAATGTTGGCCAAATATTAATAAATCTCCCAAATTCAAAATAATTAGTCTCCTATATAAAAGACTACACAAGGCATTTTATATCTAGCACTTAATACTTTGGCACATTAGACATAATAAAAAATTAATCAATAGTATAGCTCAGTTTCTCTACATCACACTTAGATTTGCATTATTGATAAAGGAAGGGCCTAAGTGAAATTCATTCTTGCATCAATCATACGCATTTACTATGCATGTTCCCTAAGGGAGAACTACATTGAATCTAAGACCTTAACTTGAGGGTTAATGTAGATAATAATCATAATAGTAGGGGTTTTGGATTATGTGATCATTCTTCCCCTAACACATTTTTACCCTTTTTGATTTTGATCTATTTATTGTTTCCATGTGCATAGACAAGTATACTTACTAAATATGGAAATAGACCTATAGTGAGTTTTGGTGACTCTCAAGAGCTAAAATTTGGTATGTAGGGTCTCCAAGAATAGCTGAATAGAAATTATAAATATTAGACCCATGAGACTACAAGAACAAAACTAGGACTAAAATACTAGACCTCCTGATGTCCCATTTTTAAAGCTCCTTTCTAGGCAAAAAAATAATTTTGGGTCTTATTTTTTATAGTTATCCTAGCCAGACCAATAAATATCAACCTCTAAATCTTCTCTCCTAGTCTAGAACCAGCTAAGTTTTATTCTCTTCCCTCTTATTTCTTATTTTTAGAAATCAATTGAACACTTCCAGATTTAACAAATCAATAGGTTAATTAACGCACATTTATTTACTGATTTTCCCCTTAATCTATACCCCTTTACTATTAATGAAATTAAACCATATAGTTTTTCCAAATTTAGTAAAATATTTGGTGAACCTGATTTACTTCAAATTTTTGTACAAAAAGCCTAGAAACCATAGGGCTAAATATTTTTTATTTTTATCAATATTTTCCTAAATTTTCCTAAATTTAAAAATTAAAAAAAATGCAAACTAATTGAGATATTTTAAATAAATTTACTAAAACCCTAGATTTCACAACTAGGTCAGCCAACAATAAGAGGACCTCTTTACCAATTTTAGATAATTATTTTAGAATTTTTGTAAAATAATTACCTTATCAAAATTTATTTCAAAATGTCAAAATTAGTAGTTTTTTGTGTAAATATTTAATTTCCAAAATTCTAATTTTTGTATAAATTATAGTGCAATTATTTCATTTCACAATTTTTTTTTTAATTTAAATTTTTTGCATTATTTTCAAAAATTCTAAAACCCTAGCTAAAACCCCTATATTCCCAAACTAGGTCCTCAAAACTCAAATTACCCTCCCTTACAATTTTTAGAAAAATAATTTGAATTTATTGCAAATTTTTTGGGCTAGCAAAAGTAATTTTCAAAATTCAATGTTAGTAGATCTTTGTGCATTTATTTTCTTTATAGTATTTTTAAAACTTCTCTTTGGTGATAATATGTCCACAAAGGTACTTCATACTTCTCATCCCATAGATAAATTTCTTAATTTTTCTCACAATTATGATAACAAATGAACCAATTTAAAAAAATTCACACTAGATAAAAATGTGGAAAATGATTTTGTATCTAATGAGGATAATTAGTATTGTTTCAATGAAGAATATTACCATGCACATGAAAGTGATAGTCAAGAATATATAGATACATCTTCTCCTCTAAAAACTATCTCTTTTGTTCCTTCTTCTCAAAACAATACTTTTGCTAAATGGGACAAATACTTCTCACCTCATTCTCCTAGTCACAATGCACACAATGCACAAAGTAATCATGCACTTTCAAATAACATCTCATTGGTGATGATTTACTTCCATGTGAACCTAATTTATCTCTACCTTTTTCTACTGCTATGTTTAAAATACAACAATATAAATGCAATATAATAAAATTACCAAAGCATAGTTCAAATGACACTTTATGTGTTCCTAAGTCTACTATTTCAAAAGAATGTTTAAATTATAACTCTCCTACTCTTAATTTTCATGTTGAAAATGAAAAAAAATTATATATTCCATCCATGGGTAGCATAGATACACATGATATTCCAAATTCCAATTATAACTTATTTCATATTAGAAAGGAATCAAATATTTCTCTTTCACGTCTCCCTAGAAATGATGAAAGTGATTATGAATACAATAGTGAACATGTAAATGATTATGAAAATGAAAGTGAATATGAAAATGATACTTCAAATTCTTCTATTTCAAATGAACAAAATAAATATTGTGATAATGCATGGAATAATGATGCCTATTATACATATAGTGAATAATAAAATGCATCTCATACTTATAACTATTATCTCACTCCTCTTAAGTCTCATGCATGCTAAAATGTTGATTCTAAATCTATGAATGATTCTAATTCCAATCATGCACATGTTAACATAAATAGTAGATATACTACTAATTTAGAATGTGATTCACTAAAACATAAAGATACCAATGAATCCCTCAAGCCACCCCTTACTAAAATAGAACCCAATTATCACCAATCACCCAAAAAGAATGGTAGCCTACATCCCTCTCACAAGGTCCAAGCTACCATTACTCCCAAGGTTCAAGTGAGAACACTACCTCTTTATGATCCAATTACTAAATGTAGCATTCTTATGGCTAAAATTAATAATCAAACTCAATGATTAAATGAACCACTTTAAGATAATAATGTACCATCCCAAGAGATCATCTCTTTGATGCATGCAATTGGTGAATTACAACACCAAGTACATCTCCTTATACTAGAAAACAAAGCTTATAAATCTTGGATATATTATAATAATCTACATGATAGCCCTATTTCAAAAACATTCATAAAATCTACATTGCCTAAGCATCTCCAAACACCACCATTACCTCACTTTGATGAAACTAGATATTCATTCGCACACCTTCAAGCCTTTTAGAAAGCTTTGACACCTTTGACATGTCCTTTGATTCCACTCAAGTTCTTTTAGTATACATTAGTGGGGGAATCACAAAATTGGTTCTTTCATTTACTCCCCATTGGTTCATTACACACATATGATAACCTAGAGAGGCTTTTCTCAAGAACTATAGTTTAAACATGGGCCCTCATGTTACATATGAGAAACTTGCCACACTACATCAAAATTCTTTAAAGTCAGTAAGCGAGTACATCATAAGATTTAAGGCTCATTTGTTAAGATTAATATACAAACCAACAAATCTAGAGGTTCAACATATCTTCATCAAGAGCCTTTGCCAACCTCTACTCAAGCATTTACTATATCAGATAGAGCCTTATTTTAGAGATTTATGTTACATTGTTATAGCTTTGGAAAAGAAATTGGGATTGATTAAGGTAGATTCATTTGATTAGATTACTCTAGATTTCACAATAGCATCTTTAGATACAACTCCTACTACTCAACATCCACCATGTCCTAGACAAGATCAAAGACCAAAAACAAAAAATCAAATAGTCAAGAATAAAGAATAAGTTTCCAAAACACCACCCATAATATGTAATACATAGAATTACCAACTAGCACTACTATAGTTTGATTCAGAGTGAGATATCCCATCTATCATATTGTCAGCACTACTATCTAGAAGGTTAATCACATTACCTTCTATTCATCTATGAGATCCACATCTTTTACATAGATAGCCATATTATCCCTTTTATAATCATCATCATATTTATGGACACAATGTGGATACCTATTTTGGACTCTGAGATTGCATTTATAGATGTGTTGATAATTGTATTATAACATTCACATAGGGGGCATAGAGATCTCCTCCATCATGGAACCCTAGACCTCACTCCTCTATGATTGAGTCATCCCAAGAAATTCCTTTACAATAATCATTGGTAACTTATCATGCGAGTCATGTGGTCCCTAGGATAGAATCTCATAGGAGATCTCATATTTCAACTATTTACAAAGTTTAGAAGCTAGTTCAAAGAATGAAACCTATTTATATAGCTATTGTCCAAGGAATACATAGTGTAGTTCCATATACTTATCCAACACCATCATAGGCATGACAACAAAGTAAAATTTTAGAGAGATATTCACTTTGGGTAGATTTTCTAGGTCTTATTTCACATAACAATCCATTACATTTGAGGTCAAATGAGCATTCTCTACAACATAAAGTTTCAATAGCACAACTAGTTAGATTACATTTTCTAAAGTTATCATAGCCCACTATCATTAGTACATCACATACATCATCAGATTAAAGATAGGGTCATACACAACATGAGTAATATGGGCACTTGTTCACTTGGTTGATAGGGTTTTGATAGTGTTATAACATAGTGTGATATAACGAACATTCATTTCAGCATCAGTTTATAAATTCACTTAGCAAGATAATGATGGAGTTAAAGGTCTAGTTAACCTTTGTATTCTTGAGCCACTCATGGGAAGGTAATACACACATAGTGCTATCTTACTTTTCCCTCCTACCAAAAACTAACATTCATAATTCTAGATAGCCATCCCTAGCTAGAACCAAGTTATCACAGTCCATATCTTACCAAATCAACTGATACAAACCTTTTTCCAATCTCTAATTAATTCAACTTGTCTAAACAAGTTACCAATATCAAAATTTAGACCTTAATTATATCCTACTTGCAAACTAATTCACTTTACCAAATCATCTTTATCAATTATAAAAAAGCAACAAGATTATCTCTTACATATAATTACAAATCAAACAATTACAGCTCAACATATCCTAAATATCATCCTACCAAATATATCAACACAATCAAATCACATATCCTACATACCATTTACCAAGAATATCCAACTTCAACATCAAACATCAAGTCAATTATTTCAAACCACAACATTACAATACTAGTATAATTTAGAATCCATAATGCACATATGCATGAGTTTCAAAATCAAACCAGTATCTATATAACGCATAAGTTTTAAAAACATAGACATCATGTCAAGGTTAGTCAATCATGGATAGGGGTCATGCCATCACTCTCTATCTCACTCTCTCCTCTAGTACTTGTCCCATAATCTTGTCTAGCAAATGATGACTCTCTACCTCCTTGAGTTCCTAAATGCCTCTTGCACTAATTATCTCACTCTAAAAAATGACCATACACCTCATGCAAGTCTACATGTCACTATTAAATATCCATATAATCATCTAAAATATTAGAGCTTACCACTCCATAATTTTAATGAGGCATCTTATGCCTATCTCACTAAGCCCTAAGCTCCTCTTTCTCTCTCTCTCTCTTTCTCTCTCTCTCTCTCTCTCTCTCTCTCTCTCTCTCTCTCTCTCTCTCTCTCTCTCTCTCTCTCTCTCTCTCTCTCTCTCTCTCTCTCTCTCTCTCTCTCACACACACACACACACACACACACATTGCCTTAACATAGGTATCTATAGATATAGTAGCTCAATCAAATAAGTGAACATAAACACTAGCCATAACCATAGCTCTCATTATCAAACCCTCCTCCAAAACATCATTAGTAACATGTCATGTAATCTCATGTAGTTTAGACTCAACAATAGTCTCCCAAAACACATCATCCCCACCACTAACACCAGCATGTGCCTCACCTTGCATACCTACCATCTCACCTGAGTGAAATAAAATTACACTCTATTAGTCATATATAATCTATAAATAACAACAAAAACATACATAAATATATGGGCCACATTAAAACCACTCACCTCTCACCCCTTAAATCAGCTTAAGTTTCTCATATTCAAGAACATCTACCACACCAGTTAGATATAGTGGAGCCCATCGATCCCTGAACCACCACACTATATATCTCTTGGTGCACCCCACATCATTTACATCAAGAAAATTTATAATTTCATCTCACACATCTAATGATAATGGTGACAAGTCCACCTCAGTCAGTCTAAGATGAGCTCCCACTCTCACAGTACCTATGCACTGCTAAACCATATCCATGTTGTAGGAGGAATATCCTATCTAACTCCAAAATACTTAGTCACATGCTCATACTGAAAGAACTCATAAACTCTAGACTAATGATCATGTGACCAAAAACTCACTCTCATGTACCAAAACTACTCTTAATCCTCTATCCATCTATGAAATAATTTATAGGGCCTCCATTTGATGTCATCAGTTACTACTCTATCTAAAAACCACTTGTAATAATCTATCTTAGGGGATCAAATATACAACTCACTAGTCCAATGCTCATAAAATGGTTTTGGATATGAGCAAATCACCCTCAACAATCTAATCAACCATATAACCACTATATGTTCATAAGCCTAGCAATGCAACAAAGTGGATACAACCATACCACCATTAAAAGACTCTGATGTAAATATATATAAATCTCTATACAAATGAGTGAGCATAGTCCTCCCCCATAGAAACATGGTACCATACATCTCAATACTCTAAACCACTCTATGCATCCTATAAGTAATAGATACTCTACTACCATCCATAAAACTAAAAGAAGACAATAATATAGCTAACCAATTCCATAGGCATGTAACACTTGAATCCACAATAACCAACAATAATACATCACTATCACTACTTGTATGGTGTACTCAGGTGGGCATCCCTAAAATGTATCTAGATGCATGATCAATGGCACCCACACCCATGTCATCTTGAAATGACACTCATCACCCAGTGATCAACAAATGTAAAATATGATACACATCCTCTAGAGTCATAGTAATTTCCCCTATCAAAATCCATAATGTACATGTATCAACATTCCACCTCTCACATAAGGTGTTGATCAAATATTTGTCCCACTACACTATACTAAGATTGCATACATGACCTAGCCTAGCCCTATCTATAACAACACACTCATCAGCAGATAATGACAATAATCTTAGACTCTCCATAATCTAGCCTTTATGAAACTCTCTCATAGGTACCTCACCCTGAAAACACTAGCAAGTAGAATATATGTCAAACAACTATGACAAGGAAAAATAGCTAAGAAATACAAAAGTAAGAACAAATAAATTTTTTAAAAATCCATCCACATTAGATAATAACACTGTAGAAAGATACTAGCATTGGATAACAACACTGGAACCTAGATAGTAGCACTGCATCTTAGACAATAGTGCCAAAACTAGTTAATGAATTTTTAAACTACTTTAAAATGACTCAAAATAGTTAAAATTTTCCAAAATTAGGCCTTAGATATAAATAGAAGTAAAAATATATCATTACTCACTAAGGAAACCTCCTCAATATCTTGAATTTGTGTTATTAACTGCTCATAATGAGCCATGGTGGGTGTTCATCTCCTAGGCATCTTCTCACTCCATAGCTCTAATCTTAAACTAGTCAATACATAAATGAATCATGATTTAGTCAAATCTTCCCTATATCAAACCAATTTCTCAATAAAATAAAAATGATAATTGCTCATAACTTGAGCTCTATAACTCCATTTTACAAACTATTTTGTTCCTTTGAATCATGATAATGATACCTTCAACATAAATTAGGACTTACTTTCTTACTATGTTATTTGCCTATCATGACAAACACATCTACACACTTATATGGTACCCAAATTGGTCTTTAGCAACCAAACATCCATTTAAAACATTCAAACAACCTAGCATGTTTGATCAAATCATTTTTCATCCCATTCAATCTATTTTTACCTCATTTGCCTAACATGGAATGATAGCTTCTATATATATACTAAACCTAGATACAAGATTTGATCCTAATCAGCCAAAGATACCTTTCACTCCTGGTAATTCAATTTCACTGATTCAATAATTGCCTTTCAATTTATTTGATACATGCCAACCACATTTCTATATGTTCTACCACTAGCCCTTACTTTTGGCTCAACTTCCTTTGTCATGAATCTCGTGCCTTTACCCAAAAGGGGAGAATCATTCATACTATCCCTATTCCCATAGTTTATCTAACATACCTATCCAATACACCATGGTTATCATACCTTTAACAGTCAAATTATCACATTCATCTTAGATTAGTCAAGATTTCATAAGTAATTTAGACTTTAGGGGTCACTTAGTATTAATCAGCTCAGATTGGTCAAGATTTCATAAGTGGTTCAGACTCCAATTGTCACTTAGCATTACTTATCTTAGATTGGTCAAGATTACACAAGTGGTTCAGACTCCATGGGCCACTTAACATTACTCAACATAGATTGGTCAAGATTTCACAAATGGTTTAGATTCTAGGGGTCACTTAGCATTACTCATCTCAGATTGGTTATATTATATAGTGATTTAGATTACATTAGGGTATCTTAGCATTACTCAAGACATTCAAAGGGATACACCTTCTATTTAAAATTATATAGATTATCTAGATACTAAATTTGGGGGCATGTATAGTACTACAAATCTCACACATACAGCTTCATACAACATGACATAGTTACAGACCAAATAATATACTATAGTCATAATGCAAAGAACATTATTTTCATCTTTAGTTTTTCTCATAAGAGATGACATGAGAGATTATACCACATGTGGTTATACAAATTTCTAGATTATCTAGATGTATCACTCACATACCAGATTTGGGGGCATGACACAAATGTTTATGTCCTTCATATTCTAGGATTATATAGATTGAGATGGTAGGACGTCATTTTATTCTTACACATTTACCAACATTTTCATCATACACCTAGGTATTACTCAAGTTGTCACCAAGATGGATCATATGGTCATCTGTAATGATTGTTCCGTAATATTACTTAGAGGTAGGAGTTTGTGTGTGAAAAAGGACAAACATTGGTTTTATACCTTTGAGCACTTCTTAAATCAAGTTAAGATTATTTAGATTTAATATAGGGGCATCCATTATAGGGATTCCTTCTCTTTCCAGACACTACTCAGATTCAGTATAGGGGGCATTCATTATAGGGATTCCTTCTCTTTATAAACAATATTTAGGTTTAATATAGGGGGCATCTATTATAGGGATCCTTTCTTTCTTTGAGCACTATTTTAGTTCTTCAATCCACATCCATGGCGAGGAAGTTAGACTCTTTTCAACATACTTATCTTCACGTAGGTAATCCTAGGTATGCATTTTATTTTCTTTCTTTTACTCTAATACTTAATTTCATTACATCACTAGAATAATTGGGGGGAGAATGTAATCACCCTAAATTAATCAAGAAAATACACATATTATGTCTTTTCATAGTCTTTTGATAGGAGACTCTAACTAGATAATATGAGCTTTATTCACATTTAACTAGGTCTTCTTTCCCAAATTTAGTAAAATAAAATCAAAATCTACTTTTTCTTTTTTTTTTTAATATATGATATGAAAATTGTCAAGAATTTAAATATTTAAACTAAACTATATGAATACAGATTTTTTCAAACTTTTATGGTTTTATGAAATGTAGAAATTTAAATGTACATGCTAAAAAAATACAAGTTTAAATTTATAATTTTAATTGAATGAAATATTTAAATATTATTATTCATGTTAGAAAAATAAATCTTTAGTTATTATATTTATATGCACACAACTAGATCCATAAATTCTAAAAATTGTAATTGAATACAAGTTTTCTATTTTTTTAAATTTGTGTGAAACTAATCCTAACATGTAAATATAAAATTATTATCTAAATTTTATTGTATTTTAATTTATATAATTATGTTAGATTATTTATGGGTTTTTTAGATGCAACTAATTTTTTTTCTCGGATTCTATAGAAATGGGGGTGAAAACCTTTGATTGTTTTGTATGTGTTTGTGTGTGTGCATGTATGTGTATTATAAATGTAAATTAAGAGTTGAAAGTTCATATAAATTAAATGGGATTTTATAATTTAACTCTAAAATAAACATACAAACTATTATGACTTCAATGTATCTATATGAAAATTAGATTTTAAGATGGTTGAGTAATTTATAGTGCAAAGGATTATGAAAAATGAATATATTTTGTTTTTTATTTTATGTTTTATTTTATAATGTGAAAACATAACTACTTAACAACATAAAATCAATTAAAACATAAAAATAAAATAACAAAGAAAATAAAATCCCCAAACCTAACAAAATTAGAGGACATGTAGAGAATAATAACTTGAATGGAATAAAAAATATTTTGATCTTCATGGTGTTATCTCCTTGGTTTTTTCTCAATTATGACCCAAGTATTATATATCAAGAGGATTATAATAAGAAAATGATAACATATGTAAAAATTAAGATAAATATAGTTTGATTGTGGTTTGTTCTAAAAAAATAAAGTGTTGTGCTACAAATTAATGAATTTATTCTTCCAGTTTACTATGATAAATATAAGTTTGATATAATATTTGGGCTAATTTTTTTTTAAATTACAAAACGTAGACTATAACTCTCTCAAATATTATATACTTAGTTCTATGTTTAATTTTAAGATTTATATTTCATGATAAAAGGGAGTTATTTTTAATAAAAGAATTCATTTTACATGTGGGAGTTAACAAGAGTTGGCTGGGAGATTATTAAAGTTGACTTAGATTAAGATAAAATAGCTTAGACATGACCTTGAGTGAAATCGAGCATTAGGGAGTTAATTATTTACAAATAGAAATCTGAACAAAGGGTTGAACATGAAAAACATGTCAAAAAGTGTGTCTTGAGAAGAGAATAAAAAGTGAATGTAATTCAACTAAAACAAATGCTATATTTAGGTGATGGTTAAAAAAATTCTATGAAAATCATTGGATTTTATAAAGTGGTTTCAAAATAGCTAGGGCAGTTGTGTGAACTACATCAGTTATACAATGCACTTGAAAACCTATACATGGGAGGTTTAAGATCAAATGTCATAAGTTTAACACTATGGTGAGGTATAAAGAGAGGCAAAGGAGGAGGAAAATAGAGGAGAGAACTAGGTCTAAGCATGTTATTATTTATGGAGTTATTTTCATCATCATTAGATATTGTAAAAATTTTGCACCATGAAAGAATTATGTGTGTACATATTTACCCCTAAATAATTTTCTTTGTCTTGAGTTGGCAAGGGAATTTTTATTTAATACTATCACACTAAAATTAAAATATTATTAAATAACTTACCTCACTTACTTGTGTGCCACAATAGACCCAATCGAGATGTCCTTATGACCTATAAGTGAAGACTGAGAATCAAGTGAAATATTATGATAGAATTAGAATATGTACTAATTAAGTAAAAAAACATGATAATTACTTACCATTTATGTGGGGATGAAAATAATACCTAAATTGTCCCATTTGGGAACTAAGGTCAATGCCATGTGAAGAGGCATCAACTTACAAAAGACTAAAATGTAAAAAAAACATGAAATTATGAAAAATAAATAATAATTTTTGCCCTCATAATTATCCTAGTTTATTTTGGGCCTAAAAAACACTCTTAATTTTTTAATTACATGAAAAACAAATATTTTAAGAGTGATTTAAGAATTTTTTTTTGAAAAAATTAAAATAAATTAATGCATTATAAACAAAACAAATACCCAATTTAGAAAGAATTTGTGCACTGAAATATTACCAAATTAGGAACTATAGATCACCAATAATGGAATTACATGAAACTATAGTCAACATTATGAGCATAAGTAGACGATGGTAGGAGTACCATTGGCTAAGATGTAGGCATGAGTGATTTTTCTTAGTTTTTACACAAAAACCAAGGTTAGTGAAATTGGAATTTTTTGATGTCAAAATATTTTTGGTAATGTGAAATCTAGTAACATATATTTTATTAGTTTTTTATTATATTTTTTCTTAAATCATTTTTGGGTTTATTTATATGATAGATGAAACTACCACCATGTGATGAAACCACCAATATTTTAAGATCAATGGTTACATTTTCACACTGAAAGTTAAAAAACCAATGTGGTAGTTACATGACCATAATTTTGATAGATGAGTGGTTTCATAATTTTTACAATGTTTATGTAACTAATGTGAATATTATGTAACCACTAGTATGTAAATACCAATATCTTCTTAACCATTGTGATTCTTTCAAAGTCACCTCCTATATATAGTGAAGGTTTTACTATAGTAGGGCATAAACTAATTTTTGAGATATTTTAGTTGATCTAGATTATGTATTCATGGTTACATGGGGATATGTTTGTTGGAGTAATTTTAGGGGGTGGGACTTATTACCCAAAAATATCATACTAATAATGGTTGAGTATATTACCCTATTTGATAGGACATGGATATAGAGGGTGGTGTATGTGGGGATAATTAGCCTAGTTAGAAAGATATTATTTGATTTATTCACATAGTAGAATGTAAAATACAATGCTTTATAATTTTTATAGGTCCCAAGAGAGAATAACATCGCAATAGTAGACATATATTTAATTTTTGGATTTTTAGTCATAAGGAGGACACTTACACCTAAGGAGGTAGTTTATAAAGTATAAGCCTACTCATTGGTTAAGTAATTTTAGGATGTGTAGATACCTGATGTGGGTGTGAATTAGGGGTAAGGCTATAGGGTATATTATAGAAATTATCTTTACCATAGTTAAGGATATTTTTAATGTCTTGGTCTTATTATTATTTGGAGATAAGGGAACATACCATAATATTTACTTCTAAGATCTAGTTTTAAGTATAATTGAGTAAAATGTCCATAGGTTTTCATGGGCACACAATTTTCTCTTTAAGACTTACATATATATTTATCATATCTCCAAATTAGTATCTTTATCTATTATTATACTTAACCTAATCATGTGTTGGGTCTATAAAAATTTGAGTCCATACCAAAAGGGGGTCTCCATTGGGGATACATGATCCATCACAAACTTGAGGTGGAATTGTATGTTATCATTTCGATGTGTTTCATGTAGTGATCAACTTAACAATGGGTGATAATATCAACCATATGTACTATGACATTATAGGTTACTTTGGATATGAGGTCATCACATTGATGGTATTTGAGGGCACATATCAAGTGAAATACAGGTGAGAGAAGGATAATTTACACCTTTTAGATAAAATACCATAATAGTTTAAGATATAGTGTGTAGTAAATATGATGGTTACCCAAACATTCTATAGGGGAGATAGAAAGGTTTGAGATGCATAATTAGGGAGATTAGGATGGAGATTGTTGGCACTTAATACTCCAAACACTATACTAGTAGGTATCAAGAGAGGATAAAGATGTAATGCCCAAGGACTTGGATGAAGATGGAAGGCCTATGGATTTAGGGGAGTGGATGTTCAGTATCTAGTAGTGGGAGTAAGAGATGCAAATAAATTTCATGTGCTAGAAGTCCAAATGCTACACGAGCCATAAGTTGGAGATAATAAGCACTAGTATTAGGAAATAGAGGATGTATGAGGGGGGAACATGAATTAAATTTATGATAGAGAGTGTAGGATCATGTATTGGATTAACCAACTATTTAGTAGGAGGAGGAGTAGGAATCAAACATGATCTTTGACAAGGAGTCTTACCTTGACTAGCACAAGGGGGATCTAAGTAAGCCAGATCATTATTTTTATGTTTTTTACTATGGTTTAATTTAGGTAATTTAAATTATTTATTATTTATTAAATTATATGTTTGGATCCTTATTTATGTATGTTTGGATCCTTATTTAATAATCCTATGTAGACTTGTACCATGTTGGTTCTAACCTATGTAGAGAACACATCCATATAAATCCAAGAATACCTTTTAGCATGTATATAAAATAAAACATATTTTACCCTACCTATCATAGAGTGAATTATATAATACTATATAATACTAAGATCAGTATCCTACAAGCAAAGGTAGTATGATTAGTGGCTCAATTTAAAACCTCAAATGAGTTATTCTATCTGAGATATGGGCATGCCTTTTCGAGTAGGTAGACTATATGAGGTGAGTATCCATATGAGGAACCATATAAATATTATGATTCCTTGTCACTAAATTTATGAAGGTCCTCATAGGAAACATAGGAATATACATAAAAATTCCTCTTCAACATATGCTTAGAGGGAAGGATGACTAGACTTATAAGATTAGAACTACGTATATTTTTTGATTTTTGAGATTTTAACTAAAATTTCCCTCTTGGTGTGGAAATTATGTAAAAAAAAATTGTGTGTGTGTGTGTGTGTGTGTGTGTGTGTGTGTGTGTGTGTGTGTGTGTGTGTGTGTTTATGTGTGTGTGTGTGTGCGTGTGTGTGTAGATATACATATGATCCATTTTTAGATTTAAACATCTTTGTAACATCATATTTAGTTTTTATAATGTTTAGTTTTTAATTTATGCACCACAAATGGATAGGAATGTAATGAAATTCCATGGATACCTTATTGTGATAAAAATAAATGGATGTGATTATATTTTTTTATCATAAAAAAATAAATTTGAATGTAACATGATGATTTTAAAAATAAGAATGCAATAACAACTATCTTTTTAGGTAATGATCAAACAAGTTCATCAATGTGACAAGTGACACTTAGTTTTAAGAAGGGAATCAATGGATAATAAGAAATGTGAAATTATGGAAAGATAAAATATATTCATTAAAAAAAATTCAAGTAATAAGAGGATAAATTTAATCCCTAAGGGCTACTGGATGATTTTTCTTCCTATTAGGATTAAAAAACACTAATTTTTCTAGTTTTATCTAGACTTAAACCATCAGATGGAAAACCAAGATATAATTTTTATATGTTAGGCTTATTCTTTTATCATGGAAATATGATAAATATTTTTTTTTGAATTTTATTACAATTAATTTTAAACACTTTTGATTTTATTTTTAAATATTTCTTTTTATGACCCACTACACTTAGCTTCATGCAAGCATGAGGACACATGAGCTCATCATCAAAGGATAAATATAGGTTAATAATGGAATATAAACCCAATTATAATATCCAAAAAATATTAATATGCAAGGGATCATTACTGAGGATCTACAAAATGTGAGAGTTGTGGAATTTATTTTTGATTTTCTAGGCTTGAATTTTCATAGGGCCTCTTTTTTTTTTTTGGGAAGGTTCATATCCCAAAACCTTGGCCCCATAAATCCTTTAATATGAATTGAATCATAAACCATTCAAAAATTATGTGGATAATATTACATGGTGATATAATTCTAGTGTTTTTCGTAGAGGGATCCAAAATGGTATTATATGATAGACAAGATTCTAGACTAGGTTGTAGACTAGATTATATAAGATTAAAGGAATGTATATGGGAATAAGGTGTAAATAAACATAATAGTAAGATTAAAATCCTATTTTTATTATAATTTTTATATTATTTACAAAATTTAATAAATTTTAATGGGAAATATGAAATTATATGTTACCTTGAAGGTATTATCACATGAAATTGAAGCTAGATAGTTATCCTATCAAAATAATTGAAACAAAAAAATAACAAAATGAAAACAATAATTTTACTAATGAAAATAGTGAAATGTGATATGAAACATCAATATGGCATCATTTTTGGGTAAATATATTTAAAAATTTCATAGAACCCTTTACCCTCTAGGATGCACAAATGAAAATAATCATTTTGAAAATACTATGCAACCATACATGAGTCTAACCACTTAGGTATGAATTTTTGACCTTCACCTTTCATTTTATAAATTCTAATATTGAAATGTAGACAAAGGTCACCAAATTAGATAGATTTATCATTTAAATTATTATTATATTGACAGTATTAATCGTAAGGCATAATCATTTTTCTAATTTTTGTGTCCTATCATATGCAAGTGAGGGAAAGAAAAAGCTTGAAAAAAGTTGATAATTTGTTTTTCATGGTTATTTAAATCATTAAGAGAGAGAGAATGTCCAAGATTGAGAATTTTTGGACACTCCTAAAACCTAATGTTAACACATATAATATTTCTTGATCAAAGGGAGAATTATTTCCTCAAGCACTTGGGGAGAAAGAGTTAGGTATGTATTTTCATTATCTAACTCAACCTTTGAACAATATTTTCCCCATTTATAATGGGGAATTAGTTGTTTACATGTATTTAAAGGATTGTCATGTTATTTAGGATGGTTTATTCCAAACCCAAGAGTTATACCATGCTAATGTAAGGGATTTAGATAGTGGAATTAACATATTCTAGGTCAGATTTTGTTTTGGTAGTTGTAAGTCCTAACCCCATGTGGTTTAAATAGAAGCATGATGGGTTTATCTTTTATCGGATAATAATTATTTTTGTCATTATTTTTTCAAGATAGTAAATATAATGTTTACATTTTATTAACCTAATCTATCCATTTTTTACAAACATTATTCATTATTGTTTTTATTTGGTGATCCCTTAAGAGCTTCAGAGATTGATTTTAAAACACACACCATATTTTCAATGAGATATCTTTATTTGATAGGTGGAAATGGATTTATTATTTCATTACCATGAAAATTTTAGATAGTATGAATTCTTTAATTTCTATTGATATTTTATTTATGAAAATCAAATGGTTTGGGTCACCTTGTGCAATGAAAACCTTTCTCAAATGCAATAATCTAATTTTTTAAAACAAAGTGGAGGGGATTGCCTTCATCTTGTGGATCTAAGGCCTCCCTATAATAGTGTTTTAATTGGTGTCCATATATATTTTTAAAAATTTAGATTAACATTTTTTGGGCCCCAAAGTGACAGGTAGAACTATGGTCCAAAGAAAAATTTAGGCTATTATAGTCTCAAAGGTTTCTCCTAGTCATGGAAAAACTAGTTTATCTGTAGCCAAGATTTAAAAAAAATAAAGGTAATATATTTATTGTATCCCCATCATAAACCATTATTATTTTAGAATAAATATTGTATATCAAAGCCTATAGGTACAAGGAAGGATATCCTCTTCTATCCAAGTTGGCATCAAGAGGAAGTTTTCTAAGGTCAAATAAATATCCAACATCCCTAGAATCCTTCCTAGGTAGATACATATCTAGATATATATGGTTAATCTAGTAATTTTGAGGTGGGGTAAATGATATAAAAATTAATAAGACATAAGGCATAATATAATTCAATATTGTAGGCAAGAGAGTTAAGTAAATCCATGATTGACATATGGAAAAAAGTTATTTTTGATATGGGTGATGAGATTGTAATTACCCATGGGTTTGTGGCTTCCTTAAACATCAAACTTTAGGTAATTTTTTATATGGATATTATATAGTTGATAATCCATTATAAGATTAATGGTATTAGCATACTTATCATTTTATAATAACATGACACTCTTTAGCCTAGTTTTTCCTTGACGACCTAGGGAAGGGGCCACATCAAGTTTTGTTGATCTAAGAGGTTGAGACTTTAATGTCATGAGTTATAGATGGGATGGGCTAGTTGATTGGACTATATTATGGCATATTTTTATTATTTTATTAATATTGGTTACAATTTTTTTTTTTTATAAATTTGTAAGTTGGAATTTTATGGTGTGGATGGACCTCTTGGGGAAGGTTTATGG